>CAJDSM010001984.1:0-13242 GCA_903981925.1 Ostrea lurida
CCAAAAAAAAATGTGGAAAACTTTATATTGCAATTTGCCAGACTGATAAACACACAGAGTGCAAAGCTAAAATGAAAAAAAATCTTTGTAAAGGTTTGTGATCAGTAAAGTGGTTAATTATTTGCTGCCTTATCACAGCTGAAATGCAAAACAGCAAGATGCCAAGTAGTCCTTTAGTGTGTACTAATACTTCAATTTAATGATAAGAAATTTCAATATATCCCTGGTACATTTAAGCAATCGCTGCACACCAACACCAAATGTTGATACAAATACTTGTCTTTGATTTTTTGTTTTTGGCACATTGAGGAATAAAACTGTAAGTTTTAGAAAAGGTTGATCTCGACTTGTAATTCAGAAGTTTGTAGGTAGTCTGTTTTCTGAGTTTGACTTTACAGTCATTGGGATGCTCCTGTAGTTATGTTTTCTGAGTTTGACTTTACAGTCATTGGATGCTGGGTAGTTTATGCTTTCTGATTTTGACTTTACAGTGCATTGGATGCTGGGTAGTATGTTTTTCTCTGAGTTTGACTTTACAGTCATTGGATGCTGGTAGTATGTTTCTGAGTTTGACTTTACAGGTCATTGGATGCTGGTAGTAGTTTTCTGAGTTTTGTTTTACAGTCATTGGATGCTGGTTAGTCTGTTTCTGAGTTTGATTTTACAGTCATTGGATGCTGGTAGTATGTTTTCTGAGTTTTGACTTTACAGTATTGGATGCTGGTAGTAGTGTTTCTGAGTTTGACTTACAGTCATTGGATGCTGGGTAGTATGTTTTTCTGAGTTTGACTTTACAGTCATTGGATGCTGGTAGTATGTTTTCTGAGTTTGATTTTACAGTCATTGGATGTTTGGTAAAGGGGCTATGTAATCAGTCAACTTCTAAATAAAATGGCAAGCACAGACCTTCATACCTTTCCAGAAAGATATTACTTTTGGCAATCTTAGATTAAGTGAAAAATATTATCAAGGCTGCAAAGATACTGAAGCATGACAGACCTGTAATGGTGGAGAGGATTCACTGCATGATGTGGTCACAAAGAGCAGCCGTGGTTCCGGATACAATGCAAACTCAATCCATGGATCACACTTATCCAGCTCTGTATGAACATATCCACATCAGAAATCATTCATTGTAATCAGAAGTAAACCTACATCTATACAAATGTTGTACATGAGAGATTATCTATACACTCTTTATCATTGTACGGTATCAGTAAAATATTTACCAGAAATCCTACTCTTAAGAATATCTCCAAATTCTAATGCTGGTGGAAGGCCACAGCGATTCAATGTGAATTTCAAATCAAACAGGCTGAAAAACATGAAAAACAAGCTGTAACAAACACAAACATACAGAACAAGCTGTACTAGACCTAGACACAAACTAACAGAATAAGCGTAATAGACACAAAATACAGAACAAGCTGTAATAGACACAAACATACAGAACAAGCTGTAATAGACACAAACATACAGAACAACGTGTAATAGACACAAACATACAGAACAAGCTGTAATAGACACAAACATACAGAACAAGCTGTAATAGACACAAAACATACAGAACAAGCTTGTACCAGCATAATATACAGGCAAGCTGTAATGACACAAACATACAGAACAAGCTGTAATAGACACAAACATACAGAACAGCTGTAATAGACACAAAACATACAGGACAAGCTGTAACAGACACAAAACATACAGGACAAGCTGTCATGACAAAATATTACAAGACCAGCTGTAATAGACACAAACATACAGAACAAGCTGTACTAGAGACACAATTATTACAGACCAAGCTGTAATAGACACAACAATACAGAACAAGCTGTAACAGACATAAACATACAGGACAAGCTGTACGAGACACAAAATTATTACAGACCAAGCTGTAATAGACACAAACATACAGAACAAGCTGTAATAGACACAAAACATACAAGAACAAGCGTTAATAGACACAAAACATACAGAACAGCTGTAACAGACACAAACATACAGAACAAGCTGTAATAGACACAAACATTACAGAACAAGTTGTACAGACACAACATACAGAACAAGCCTGTAACAGACATAAACATACAGGACAAAGCTGTAATAGACTAAACATACAGAACAAATCTGTAATAGACACAAACATACAGAACAAGCTGTAAAGACATAACATACAGAACAAGCTGTAATAGACAAACATACAGGACAAGCTGTACTAGACACAAATTATACAAGTCAAGCCTGTAATAGACACAACATACAGACAAGCTGTAATAGACCAAACATGACAGAACAAGCTTTAATAGACACAAAAACTACAGAACAAGGCTGTAATAGACACAAACATACAGGACAAGCTGTAACGACACAAACATACAGGACAAGCTGTAATAGACACAAAACATACAGAACAAGCTGTAACAGAACATAAATATACAGAACAAGCTGAATAGACAACAAAACATACAGGACAAGCTGTAATAACACAAACATACAGAACAAAGCTGTAATAGACATAAACATACAGGACAAGCTGTAACAGACACAAACAACTGAGCAAAACTAAGGCTGTAACAGACATAAACATACAGGACAAGCTGTAATAGACATAAACATACAGAACAAGCTGTAATAGACACAAACATACAGAACAAGCTGTAAAATATCAAACTAATATTGCCTTGTCTTCCCAATAACACACTAACTTATTGCCTTATCTTTCCAAATAACAAAACTAATATTGCTTATCTTCCAATAACACACTAATATTGCCTTATCTTTCCAATAACACACTAATATTGCCTTATCTTCCCAATAACACACTTAATATTGCCTTGTCTTCCAATAACACACTAATATTGCCTTATCTTCCCAATAACACACTAATATTGCCTTATCTTTCCAATAAAATACTAACATTGCCTATCTTCCATAACACACTAATATTGCTTAATCTTTCCAATAACACACTAATATTGCCTTATCTTCCAAATAACACACTAATATTGCCTTATCTTCCCAATTAGGGAAATAAATGCGCTTCTCATTTGTGATTTGCGCCGTTAATGCTGATTTAACGGTTGCAAAACTGAGTTTTAACGGCGACGCGTAAGCGGAGCCGGTAAAACGGTGTTTGCAACCGTTAAATCAGCATTATCGGTCGCAAATCACAAATGAGAAGGTAGTTATTCCCATTCTAATGCAATTTTGCGTGATGGTTACATTTGTTTTGCTATTTGTTATGAAAATGATTATGTTTGACGTTATGTTTTTGCGTCACAGCATTGTGATGTCACAATCGAAAGCTTCCCATCTCATTAACGCTCGTTTAACCATCTCAAAATGTCAGTGCATTAGCCAATCAAAATACATGTTACAAACAATTAGCATTAATAACACACAATATTGCCTTATTTCCCAATAAACACATATATTGCCTTATTTTCCAATAACACAATTGCCTTATATTTCCAATAACACATCAATATTGCCTTATTTTCCCAATAACACTAATATTGCCTTATCTTTCCAATAAAATACTAACATTGCCTTATCTTCCAATAACACACTAATATTGCCTTATCTTTCCAATAACACACTAATATTGCCTTATCTTCCCAATAACACACTAATATTGCCTTATCTTCCCAATTAGGGAATAACTGCTTCTCATTTGTGATTTGCGACCGTTAATGCTGATTTAACGGTTGCAAACTGAGTTTTAACGGCGACGCGTAAGCGGAGCCGGTTAAAACGGATGTTTGCAACCGTTAAATCAGCATTATCGGTCGCAAATCACAAATGAGAAGGTAGTTATTCCCATTCTAATGCAATTTTGCTTGATGGTTACATTTGTTTTGCTAATTTGTTATGAAAATGATTTGTTTGACGTTATGTTTTTGCGTCACAGCATTGTGATGTCACAATCGAAAGCTTCCCATCTCATTAACGCTCGTTTAACCATCTCAAATGTCAGTGCATTAGCCAATCAAAATACATGTTACAAACACAATTGCATTAGAATAACACATAATATTGCCTTTATTTCACCAATACACACTAATATTGCCTTATTTTCCAATAACACACTAATATTTGCCTTATCTTCCCAATAACACACCAATATTGCCTTATTTTCCCAATAACATTAATAAAATTGCCTCATCTTCCCAATAACATTAATAATATTGCCTTATCTTCTCAATAACATATAAATATTACCTTACTCTTCCCAACTGGCCAATGTTATAACAAAAAAGATGCATTCGTGTGATTTTCTCCATTTCACACATCTCACTGTAAATTTTCTCATTGAGATCTTCTGTGTTTGAGGTAGAATTTTCAATCTCATCCAAGCACATGTGAAGGAACATCAGGTTTTGCAAATTGCCATAGAAGCACAGCTTTTCTGTTCTGGACTTCAATAAATCTAAATCTAGCTCTCTAAAAGACTCTACTCCTAACATTATATCTCTATATTCTGGAAGTCCAATTAGATGTTTGGCACAAGAAATATCAAAAACACTCTTTGGATTAGTTTTTGCCGAGACGTCTTTCATAAGATGAGTCAACTGAGTTAGGATGTTTCTGACCACTGCTTCTGGTGCTTCTGATGAGACAGCCACCTTTCTTTCCACACACTTCTTTATGACTTTTCTGTATGGTTCTGGAAAAAATACCAGTATCCTAAAAATTGTAGTGTTCTCATGATGTACACATATATTATGTAAGATGAAACTAGATGTGTTTGTGAAACACAAATGCCCCCATATTCCACATGCCAGTGGAAGGGGCTTGTCAAAAGGATTATTAAATCGCATTTAATAGCAAGTCTGGTTGAGAGTGGCTACATGATTCTTACGTTAAAAATGTGAAAATTTAACAGACATACATCAGATTGCACAGAATATTTCTAAATTTGTCCTTTATTGCTTTGGGACAAATGATGTGTTCAAAGATCACTTACCGTCTGTATAGAGGAGTTTACTTGGAATGTTGCTACAGCAGCTTTGAACAATAATCTGGGTTAGGCTTAAACTTAGTCTCTTGGCCACTCTCTCCAACCTTTACAAACATGCAAAGTAAATATATAATCATTACAGCAACTTACAATATAAATTTCTATGTAAGTATGCCCTAAATTGATCCATTATTAACCTATGTTGAAATGTTGAATGTTTCTGAACCTTTGTGAAATCTTGGTGATTTTTACCTTCTATGAAATGTGTACACATTCGTCTCTGACACTCTAAATATAAATTTAAGACTCTAAAGTACATTGGTTATGCCAAAGTACAATGGTTTGTTGATATTACAGACACTAAAATGCGATAGGCATGCCAAAGTGTGATGGTCTCTCTCCTATATACATGCTACACTAAAGTGCTATCGATAGTCTAGCATGCCAAAGTAAGATGGCCCATCATTTTTAGGTGCATCACGACAAAGCACAATAGGATGATATGCCACAGTATGATGGTGCAGGGTAAAGTACCATTTGTGACGTCATGTTATTATGATGTCATTCGGTAATGTTTTTCAAAATCAGACTGCATAATTTTTTTAGGGTTTTGATGCGAATCCTTAGAGTAAATCCAAAAGATAAAAAAAAAATTAATAGAAAATATGGTTACATGTTTTCTGAATAAATGTGTACTTCATGCAAAATGCAAGGCAATCGTTAAGAAATAGTCATTTTTGGAAACACACAAGGATATGAACCATGGCGCTTCATACAAAGTCTGCGGACGTGAAGCGTTACAGATTATATTCTCATGTGGTTTATAAAAAACACTTATTTTACTTTCATTTCTGTTAGAACTCCCAGTCATTAAAATAGACGCAAGTAATTCTGTATTTCAAATGTACGTTGTTTAGAACTGTTACATTTTCAGGAAGACAAGCCCATCATTTCAGTTTGTAAAGAGACATACATCAAATTCAAAAACTCTAGAAATGTAAATATCAAACCACAATTTAAGTTTCAAACAAAGTTTTAAAAAAAGGAGCATTTGCATTTATAGGTGGGCTAAGAAAACTATATTTACTTTTCTGGGAAAACTCGCAGAGAAAACATCAATCTCCCCAAGGTTTCAATAGGTCCCTCTGATAACATATGAAAGTAATTCTTGGGTGTTATTACAGAATCTGAAAATAAAAAACAACAAATCAATATACAGAACAATACAAAAAATCCTCAAATTCACAAAAAAAGTGAGAATAATAAATGAAGAGTCAACCTCTTGCAACATTTTTGTAAAATGATTGACATTTTATGGAACCTTACCACTCGATTTTGCCTCGGTCTTAGTAACAACAAAGGCTAGCCCCTTCAGGTGANCGATTTGACATTTTATGGAACCTTACCACTGGATTTTGCCTCGGTCTCAGTAACAACAAAGGCTAGCCCCTTCAGGTGATCGTACAAGTTCTGTAAATACTCTCTGCTTCCTACTGTAGGTGGTGGTGATCTGTTAAGTCATATCAAGCAAAACTAGAATAAGACCATGAATATGATCCATTTCACTGCACACCATTTTAATTTCAATATAAAACGATGTATGGATTAATGTATGCTTTAAAACATTTTAGTGATCATAAATACTACAAAAATTGACGCCTCCATACCGGTACGTATAAATGAATAAATTTTGCCAATAAACTCTGAAACACTTGTTCAAGAGTTACTGCTTGCATTTTTAATATCATTTTATGCATGAGGTGAATTCTGTAAATGACAAGTGACAATAAGTTTATTCTCAATAAACTGGACTAGAGAATATATATAGACATACAAATAGAAGTAACAATTATGATGCATATGCCATGAAATATATATACATGTAAATGTATAACCAGTTAACCCGGAGAGTCGACTCTCTCTATAATAACATTTTACTCGATTTTACAAGTTTAGGTACATTTGAATTATTAAACAATTGTTCAAATTTAGAAGCATTTGGATTATGACAATAATACTTTGGAAGAACAGTTTTCTATTATTGTTAATAGTAACACCCCTTGCATGAACAAGAGGCGCCATGGGCCACATCGCTCGCTGAGCATGCTTACCAAGAAGAGCAATAGTATAAGCTTTTCTGGCAGTGGTTCTTGAGAAGATTTTAAAAAGATTTTCCTATAATAATCATATGTAAATTTTTGATCCTTATTGGGGCCCCATTGTACCCTCCGGGTCATGATTGAACATACTTGAAATCTCACTATATCAGGAAGCTTTCATATAAATTTCAGCTTTTCTGGCCCAGTGGTTCTTGAGAAGATTTTTAATGACACCACTCTAATATTTTGTCATTTTCGTGATTATCTCCCTTCTGATGGGGGCTGGTCTTTCATTTGAAGCAAACCTGATCCCCTTTACCATCCAAGTGATATAATTTGGTACCAAGATTTGGTTTTGAATTTTGGGCCAGCGGTTCTTGGAAAGAAAGTCGAAAGTGAAAGTAAACACAGACGAGACAACAGACGACCGACGACAAAAGGCGAATCAGAAATTAGCTTCACTTGAGCTTTCGGCCTCAGGTGAGTTAAAAATAGTAAGGTAAGCTACAAAAGATTGTTATTGATTGGTGCATTAATGTTGAAATTAAATTAGAACTTAACATTTGTTTTCTATGACCATGAAAAAGCAAAAATGAGAGTAAAGGGGTGGAACAAAATTGGTGGATCTTAGCCAGAGCAATTCTTTTAAAATGGCAGCCTAAAATAATATGACGTGTAGTAAATTTGTGAACTGTGTTTATAGTTATCAAACTCAAAGCTTCATTTTGATCTCATAGAAGGAATAAATTTAGATAATTTTTGAATAAGATATATGCATGCCTTTTCGTTTCTTCAGTCAATGAATATAGTATTGAATCAGCCATATTGATTTCCAGAAACTATGACTGTCACTGCTTGCACCTTTGATATTGTTTATAGCTACAGTGCAATAATAATTTGTATCCAGAACATTTCTGAGCGAATCATATTATTTCATGAAAAGTCTGCATTCAATAAATGCCCAAGTATTGCATGCTAACATTCTCTAGAATTAAGGAATACATCAATGCTAAAAAATTATTAGTCATATGATAAATGTATTTATTAACACTTATTAAAATAAACCTCAATGAAGCTTAAAACAAAATTATCACAAGGGTTCTTACCTGGTCATGAAGGTACACACCCCTCCCTTAGGAACCTCTTTCTGCATCACATGAATCAAATGCTTCATAGCATTGTGCAAAACTGGTTTGTCTGTCTGTGTGGGGTCGTCAGGTTTGGGGGAGGGTCTGGGACTATCTCGTGGGCTAGTCCTAGGGCTAACTTTGGACGGGCTAAACCCTGGACTCGTCCTCTGAACCTTGTGGATGTACCCTTCCAATGGCATTTTGCCATGCTGTTGGAATGCATACTCGGTCTTCTCTAGGACCCTTTTCATTTCTATCAGCATATTAGCATATGTTAAACAGTCCTCTGTCACAAGAGGAAGTGTTGCTGTCTGTAGGAATGTCTGTATACTGTGTTTATACAGTACTGCCAACACATCTTTCTGTGATGGCTGTGTAGTCAAGTCCATTTCTCCTCCTATCTGAAGTAAAGACTCGAATATGTTGATGAGATACGGAATTCCATGGATTCTGTGGTCAGTTTTCTTTTTGTCTTCTCCAATAGAAGCTAGGACTTTCTGAGGTTTAATCTCGATCTTTGTTTTGATGATATCAATGAGACTGTTACAAGTTTCCCAGGTTTTGCAGGAAGTGCACAACATATCAAATAAAATCACCATGTGCACCTTATTCTGATCAAAAAGTTCCAAATATTTCACTGGTAGAGCATGTCTTGATTTTGGACTTGGAATCATGGGAAAGGCTTTTTCTGACAGAATTTCCTCTGCTAAGCTATTCACAGACACAGTTGCCACACCTGCTGCTGCTACAGATGCCAAGCCTTTCATGGACAGTTTTCCTGGTTTCAGTGCTTGGCTTTGCCCTGAAGGTAGCTGCTGAAGTTTCTTGGAGCACTTGGAGAACAACTCAGCAAACTTGACTTCATTTGCTTGAGGAGTGTTGTCAAGTTGCAAAAGCTACAAACACACAAAAGGATGATAATCAAGATACAATCCTGAAAAATGATTCAGAATAATATGATAGCAAGAGGAAATAAATATATTTTCCTTGTATTGTTGCACTGCCTTTGATTACAATGACTACATGTACTGGGTTATCACAGTGTGAAAGATACAGCCCAGAAACAGATCTGATAAACTAATAAGAACAGATAAATGAACAAAAACTAATAAGAACAGATAAATGACAAAACTAATAAGAACAGATAAATGACAAAAACTAATAAGAAGATAAATGAAACAAAACTAATAGAACAGATAAATGAACAAAGAACAGACCTTAATGACTTCAGAAGCATGCTTGAAGTTTTGTTTGCGGATACACATATTTAGGAGAGTTTCTGGTGAGGACAGCATGGTAGATATAATTCCTAGTTTGACTGGAGTCTTCCGTGACTTCTGCTCCGATCTTTGTCGCTTCCTCCTTGGCTTTCTTCGTGACTTGCCATCTTCATCTCTTGGGTCTATTTTCAAAACAACAAAAATTCATAATGACATGATCATAAAAACTTATGCATCCATCCTGCATTACAGTCACTTGAAGTGACATTTTCCAGTGGTGACATTTTTTGGCTTGCACAGCATGATATCTCTCCTTGAAAAGTTAACACATTTCAGCAAAATTTGTGGAAAGACAGACCTATGATAATGGAAGAGCTGATAAATATTTTAGGTAGAAAAGGTGATCTGGCATTTGAATTGCTAAAACCATTATGATCAATTTTGTAATATGGGATTGAGATGATGGTATTAAGTTTGGAGGCATGCATTCTCTAAATGCTCTCTTAATTGCACTGATTTATTACACTCTATCTCCTATTTCTTAGATAATGTGTTTTATAAGTACATTAGGTGTACCTTTTGAAGATGAGGAGATCTTCCTTGTTCGCTTATTAAGACCATTTTTCTGTTGTAGTGAAAAAGCCATTTCTTCATCATTCTCTTCCAATGAAAATGACAGTGGTTTGGCTAGCACCTCCCCAGCTGCTCGTGGAATCATTTCATGACAAACCAACTGGAACCTCCACTGAGCTTCGCTAACAAACTGCTGTAACTGGGTCTCGTGTCTGTGTAAGGCATCTCTCTCTACGCTTGACTGAACCAGACGTGAAAGAGGCTCCTCCAGGCTGATATCAATCCAAGTTTTGCCTGGTTTTCCCGAGGCTTCCTTTTCCTTGCCTGTGATTTGAAACCTAGCAGAAGTAAGATCAATAAGGCAATCTTTCAGTAATGTGAGAATGTCTCGTACAAGATACTCGTTACACAGAAAGCCAAACTTCCGACAGCTGCTGTTACTTCCAGTGCTAATGGTGCTTCCATTCTCAGATCCCCCTTTTTGCTGACTTAACTTCTCCTTTAAACTATTCAGTCTCTCCAAATATGTACTCCTACTTTTCTCTGGACTTGCAGATCTGTCCAGCCTCTTTGATTTGGCCTCTGGGAAATTCTCTACAAAAGGTTCATCGTAGCCACCAGTAAAACTACCACTGACATCTTCATGCACTTCTTCACTCATGGTTCTCTCATCAACACTTTGTGAAAGCGAGGAGGTGCTTCCCTCTGACAACACACTCAGATTCGGAGGGCTCACAATAGTCTCACTTCTTCCTCGGTCATCCTCATCTTCCGATTCACTATCAGAATCAAAAATTGCTGAAGATTCCTGTATTTCTTCATGTGAAAGAAATAGTAATGAAAATATATTTTCCAAAATCTCCATCCTGAAGGCTAATGGCTGTAATTTACTAAGATATACTTTGGCACTATGGAGTTTCTGAGTCACATTCTTTGAGTAATCTTCCTGAAAATTATAACCCGAATCAGACATGCCCGAATCACTTGAGGACATGCTTGATATCATATGTTCCAATGGACTTCGAGAATTAGATTCTTGCACAGGATGAACTAGCTTTTCATGAACACATTCAGCACAAAAATACACAGCACACATGACATTTTTTATTGCACAATATCCGGTGTAGATTGAAAGATCTCTTCGTCTCTCTATATGAACTTCATCATTTTCTCTGTCTGTTGCGAATCTCACAGATTTTGTAGCCTTGCTGGAATCTGAAATAAAACAGAATTCACCATGCACTGTTCATTATTGAATTCTGTGAATTTTTAATTATTCATGCTTTTTAACATTAATTGATAAATGCGGTTTAACATGAAATGATAGAAAGCATATTGTACATCAGTTAACCTGGGTTGTTCTGTAGCGGGCTCATGTGAAGCAGGTTCAGTACCTCCTGTTCGTCCAGTGAAGCCAGACGAGTCGACTGATGGAGCACATACAACACAGAGTGGTTTTCTAGTCCAGTAAACATATCAGCTGCCCTCTGGTGTGAACTCAGCTGACCCTTCTCTGCTGTGGGTAAAAGTGGCCTACAAGACCCAGATTGACTCTCCCAATAACAACCAGATGGATAAAAATACAGACAGAAGTAGTTTGTGGTTGGAGATACTGGGGGAAATGTACAAAAATATCAGGAAAAAATAACCATCAGTGACTATAACATATCAGGTGCACTTTTCAGTAAAATGTTAATGAACAGTCTTTAAGAATATCTAAGGGGGGGGGATGTGTTGGCAGATTGCCAGACATTTGGTCATCAGATGAATGGCAATAAACTGTCAACTTTGTGGGTGGGGGTATAATAAATACAAATACATGTACTAAGAAATTCTGTATGATGCACATGTATTTGTGCCTCTAAAATTTGGACTGTTGAAATTGGAATGACATACTTGGTTCTGTCTAAACACCACTTGATGAGGTCAATCTGGTAGGACAGCTTGCTACATGCACTCTCTAATACCGGGTGTGAACTCTTCCACTACAAAGGACAACCAATAAAAACACTATCAAGAATATCCCTACAGTCTTCACAAAAGGCATCAGACCATGAAACATTTGTACCTGGATCACCCTTACTATTGTCCAGCTCCAAGTAAGGCTGCCTAAAGTTAATTCTACGTTTAACGTCACCTCACAAATTCAAAACCTATGAGGGAGGGAGAGGAAAAATAAACAAACTAAAATTTTAAACACGTGTATTTATAGAAAATCACCTATTCAATAAACAATTTCACATATTAAATACACATTGTATAATTAATATTTAAGTCAAAGTAAATTGAAATCACCCAATTCAGTGACCACAAAAAGGTAATGTCAAAGCAGATGCATTGTAGCATTTGATTTTCAAGTCCAAGTCAATTTTTGTGTTTTTCTAGCAAATATTTTCGTCCTTAATCTGGGTTTGTATCCCTTCTACAAACCCAACATGCAGATTGGGTGAGAGGAGTGGCTTGCGATAACATCTTCTACTTTAAATCCGGATTTGTTTGTTTTTTTAAAACTGCAATTTTGCTGAAACCTATGCGCGCAGGTGATGTTAAATGTAGAATTAACTTTAGCCAGCCTAATATACTGTAAATCATTGGGGGGTTTTCACAAGAACATTAAGTGTAATCTAGTGGGATTTACAAAAATCAAATTCTTGCAAATTAACTCTTGCACATGGAAGAATCATCATAAGCAATAAATAAGGATTTGTGAAAGTTATGTCCAGTGAATAAATACATCTTTAGTATATATATACTGGACAGAGTCACATTATATTTCAACCCAGGGTTGTTGGTTTTTTTTTGCCCCTTGCAGGACTTTTACCTGCAAGTTCAGGGGTGCTCAATGGCACCAAGTGTAATAGGAAAGGAGAAAAATTATGGCTTTAACTGGTAATCAAACCCAGGAACACTGCACTACTAGTCAGGTGCTCTAACCACTGAGCTCTCTAGGCTAATATCCACAGCCCACATAGCCCAAACCACTACCTTCCTTCATCACCCTCAGACACACAACCCAGATTCTTTTGCCCTTGGCAGGACTTTCACCTGCAAGTGCTGGGGTGGTCAACGGCACCAAATGCATCGAGAAAGAAAAATTCATGGCTGGACCAGGAATCAAACCCAGATCCCTAAATAACTAGTAAGATGCTCCAAGCACATAAGGGTGCGTGGGACTGACGATTTTGGAACTACTGCGCAACTCCGAAATCTCTCAGATCACCTTGGTCGATTACATTTGTAGGATACTGCAATCAGCC
>CAJDSM010001986.1:2313-19651 GCA_903981925.1 Ostrea lurida
CTAGGGAGTCGGCATTGACCGACAGGTAAGTGAAGCTGTTTGTGTAAAAATCGCCTTTTTGTTACCACTGATTAGGTGCTTAAATAATGTTACATTGACCCCTAAGTGGCAAACCGAAACGGCTTCTGTGGGTGACAACTTACAAATGTGCTTTGATCTTTAGAAATATTTACCAGTGTTTACATGTATGCACGTGCCCATTATTTACACACTATACATTAAGACCCAAGTACCTTGGTATACATGGTAAACTCACTTTGACAATACCATACTTGAAATTCTATGAAATTATGGCCCTTTTTTTTTTTAATTTCAAGACTGGGGCAAGAGCTAAAAGGGTGTTGCTACATGCACATATATACACACATGTTGCAAAGAGAAATATCAGTGAAAATTTATATGACTATAATGAGATAAGTGTAACATTGGAACAAATCAATCTGTCAGCAAAAAAATAAAAATATTCAACATACACATGCAAATACACATGTGTCATTTGTACAAATAGTGAAATATTAAAGAAATGAATCTTATAATTTTTTGGGTGATGCAGGTATCAACGAATTTTGGACGGTAAAACTGATGAAAAGATTGCGTCTGAAATCTCGGAAATAACATGCACATCACCCGAAAAAATATATAAGATTTTTTTTCTTTTCATTTAATTTTATATACACAAAATAATGTTCAAAAAGACTTTAATTGTTGTTGTACGTGAACGAAAAATCACCTCAATTCTTAAAAGGTGTTTTTAAAAAAACCCAATGAGAATCAGCAACAGGTAATCACTTAAAATAAAATAATGATGAAAATTGCATTCACATTATGTGTAAAATTATTATTTAGAATAATGTCCAGTTTTAGAATTATTTAGGGTAATAGAGAATTAGGTAATTGATAATACATGTAGGATGCACTAGATATCAAGAATCAACTGACTGCATGTGCTTTTATTTTTCAAAGGGTCATGAAGGTGGTAAAGAAATAATTTGCCAACAGACAGCAGTATTCCTTGATGAAGATGTATTCTCCTTGTTTCCTCTCCTGAAGGTCTATTTTGTCTCAGGGTTAGGATTAGGATGCAAGATTTACAGTCGCTAACATATACTGTGGTAAGCATCATACTTGTACTTCCATATTTAAAAAAAAAAAAGTATAGATTTCAAGTTAAAAAACAAATACACTGATAATGCATTTATGAAGACCCTTTAATAGCCACACTTTACCAATTCAAATTATAAAGTTACCACGTTAAATAAAAACATTCTTGTAGTTTGGGTGGGGTTGGGTTAATTAGAATTTTTAGATCGCAGATATATATCCCAGATATTATATGGTGTAAAATCTGTATTGTCACAATTTTACTGTTTACTAGTATTACTAACAATCATGTGTCATGTTTTCTTTTAAGTACATGTATTACATGTATGTATATTCAATTGCAGTGAAGTAACACTTGTTGAAATCATTGAATACCATATTTGCATTTTATTTTAGGTTTATTGGTACAATGCTGAAGTGGCCTGAAAAATCTTTTGCAAAAAAAGAAATGCCTGTCTTCCATTGTCATGATTGTGTGAAAGGACAAGCAGAGAAATGATTCAAAACATATGGCTGGCCTGAAAATCCAACT
Source organism: Ostrea lurida (assembly GCA_903981925.1). NCBI lineage: Eukaryota > Metazoa > Mollusca > Bivalvia > Ostreida > Ostreidae > Ostrea > Ostrea lurida. The sequence goes on from CAJDSM010001986.1 coordinate 3,947, forward strand.
CTGGACCCATAGTCTTGTACTGAACATCTCCATGCTGATGTTTATGTTCCATCTGCTGCTGCATCATGTTCATTATCACTTGGATTTTTGTCTAATTTCATCTCATATTGGTTTATTTTATATAGACGTTTGATAATAACACGTCAGCTTTCAAGTGGCCTTTATCTCCCAATTTTTTTATTGTGTTGGTTTGGGTTTTTTTTTTTTGGGGGGGGGGTGTGTTTGTTTTGAGATTTTTTTTTTTTTTTGGTCAGAGGTCCTTTATCTCAGAAATCAATTATAAACCCTTATATTTTCATGGAAATAGTAAGTAAAACTTGAATTTGATATTTAGACTTTAGTATCTTTTCAAAAAGTGATTCAATGCATTTCTAGGAAAATTTTTAGTGGTTATCAGCATTATTTGGCATGGCTTTGTGTACCATATCTGTCTTTCTTATGGTGAATACCCATCTTGAAGTCCACTAGTATGATCTTCTATGATGGTAATTTGTTTTTCTATTTTATGTACATGTACCGGTACCTGCTGGTTGTAAATGTCTGTGTGTGTACCAATTTGAAAACATTTTCAACTTCTTGATATTGATTTACTATTCCAATTCCATTCAATTTGGATGAACATCTTTGGGACAAGGGGGGCATAAATAATTAATTGTAATTTTGGACTCGTGGGGTCTTATGGGGGGAACGAAAAAGTTTCAAATAAACAAATTTAAATAATCTTCTCTATAACTGCATATCTTTAAAAAAAAAATTAAATGCATATAATGTAAAGCCTTTACAAATTGTAAATTTCATGATATCTGGGAATAGAGGTTTTGCCCCAGGGTGGGCCAAAACTTGTATTATTTAGTGTAAAGTTTAAAAACATCTTTAATGCTGTAGGATAATAAAATTTTTCCTTTCCTTAACCAAATTGTTAAATTTTTGTTCCATGATGGAGTCAAAGTGACTCAAAACATTATAGTGATCATTGTCTTATCACATGAAAAGACTTGAATTACTCCTGAAGGTGACCGAAAAGGTCTGTGGGCCTATGTTTGTTGTTTTGTGTGTTGTTTTGTTTTTAATTAATTTGAGTACTGAATTAGGAACCCCCCCCACCCCTTTTTTTTTGTGTCGTGTATAAAAATCCTAAATGCCCTTTCGATTGATTTTAATTACTCAAATAGCTCATATACAAAGTCCTGCCAAAAAGAAAAGATTTTTAATATTCCCACTTGTTAAAAACACATGAATTAGAAATGTATTATTTATGCATTGCTTATATATTGAGTATGCTTGGTAAGTATATAAGAAATACTTATATGTGTGTTTATACTGTAACATTAATATTAATGTTTGATATATGATAGCATGTTTATATGTTATTTTTGTAACCAATATCTTGTCTTCACTACTATTTCTAGAAATAGAATTTCTGATTCATATCTTCTGATAAATCAGAATAACATGTTAGCAAGAAATTTAATTAGGCATTTATGACAACAAGTATCCCCCGATGGTATTTGGAGAAAAAGTGTATTTGAAGAATCTATTTTGTTATTATTTGTGAATTATAAGTATAGAGGACAACAGATTTAGTTTGAAAATAATTTTATTCCACCAAATGGTGAATGGGACTTGGCTCAGGCCAGTCCTCTTCCAATACAGAGTGTATATGTTAACTAATAATCTTGATGTTACCACAATACGCCAAGACCAGTAGTAAATGATTGATTATCTGCTTTTACTCCACCGAGAATATTCACTCATACGGGAGACGTCAATCAATAGTCCGTGTGCAAGGGCTGCAAATTTTAGGCCATATGATGCTCGGACACTTGTGGCCTATTGTGAGAAGAGGGTAGGGTACATTTAATCGTGCAACAACCGCTGCTTTAAACGGGACCGCTATGTATTTTCCATAATGGTCTTCATCCGAATGATCCGTCCCCATTCATATCTTTTTACTGACACCGCAAGGGAGATGCTAGGAACCTTATTCGATAAACCCCGACTCCCACATCAGGTACATACACATATGTGTTTGGATTAAAGGAAACCTTCAGAATGAACTTATTTATCATATCTTCCGCTGTTCATGTTAATTTTGTAAGTGATGACTAGTTTACCTACCCCCTGCTATTGATAGTATTTATAGTATCTAGAGGTGTGGTAGCGCCTGATGTATCAAATGAAGATTTATGAGTGTAAATCTGGTATTGATTCTCTCTCATATCATGTATCATGTCATTTAGCTGAATCGAAGGTCTCCTCGTGATAGTAATATGCCTCCCCATAATAGACTGACTCGCATTAAATCATAATAGCGCGTTAGGGCAACTATGTAAGACAGTCAGTCAAATCAATGACTAGTGTCAGAAGATCCATTAAAGAGCTCAGATAATGGTATAATGATGATTCTAAGATTATTAAAAAAAAGTCTGTCATCATACATGGGATATAAATTTACTAAACACGAATATGATCAATAGTCAACGTTTAATTCATAATAAGTAATATTTTTGGGATGGAGAAGATACCGGTAATTATATAATTCTGTGCAGAACTATATCACATACTCCTTCAAATTTTTATTACAACTACCAAGATCTGCGCCTGTTTCTTTTATAGATATAATGTATATTCAGCTTATTATTATTTATATTTTTATTTAATTTATTTTTTTTTTTTTTTTTCTCTCTATGTTTTAAAATTATATATGATCTTTGGGAACTTTTACAATGAAAGTACTATCCGTTTATCCCTCATCTATTTAAAAGATATAGAGTAAAAATGAAGTGATGGTAGTGAGTTTTATATTTATTTCAAAATAAATAATTATATCTCTATTTATCTCTCTCTATATTTCATAATTTTAGATTCTACCACAACTTATTAAAAATCGGGCTCAGGATAAATAACTTTGGTACACACCACATTGCAGAATGATTTCTCTAGAAAAATCTGAATCAATCTTGAGAACAGCAAATGCGATTAATGTTATATGACACTAGTATAATCCAAATGCATTGTTTGCAGGTTTGGTTAAGTTAGTTCTTATTACGGAAGAAATTGTAGTGGTCGATAAACAAAAATCTTATCAGTCTCCATTTCATTTTGCTTATTCTCGAATGATGTATGTACGATCGCTTTACGTTACTAAGTAGAGCTTACACGGGATAGATGGTTCCGTGTGTGTTCCCGGCCAAGTTTGTTAGATTTTACATTCCCGTCCATGTCTTGTTGAATTACTTGGTACATAGTTTTCTGGCTTGTTCTTATTATGCAGTGTATATCTTTCTTATCCCCAGCAGCAAAAGGACTGAGAGTGTACGGGGCATTAATTCCGGTCCGCAGCCCAAATTACGTTTATCGACACGGGGAACTTATGATCTCGATCAAAAACCACTTCGCAAACTCTCGCTTTTCTCCCTAATACCATGTAATCCTGGGACTCATCGAACTGTTAGGCTTTATAAGAAATATTCAAGTGGTTCTGGTTGATTCATATGTCCAATACATGATTACACTTTTGCGCGTACTACATTTTCGGTATGGTTGCTTGATTCACACCTTTTCTATGTGAGAATTCAGTTCGGTGAGCTCTTACGTGGAGCCCTCAGATGAACAAGCAAGATTTCAGATGTGATATTTGCGTACCACGCTTTACATGAAATTTCCTTAACATTGAAATTATAGGAATCTTCCCGGTAAGTATTAGCTCCTTCCAGAAAACTTCTTTGACGATTTGATAGCTGGCATTCTGGACTACCATATTAGGGTAACACAACAGTTTAATAGGTCACCACAGTAGTATTTTTGAGAGAGTAAGGAAGACAAGTGACTTACTAAAAGACACACAATGATAACAGAAGCTGCATTGTCTCCTTTATAGAACAAGCGAAATAAATTGCTCTTGGAAACAAGCGATATGGGCCAGAAGTTGGTGCCTTTAACAGAACTATAACATAATCTCTGGAAGAGAACTCTTTCAATTATGACCATTGCCATACCCTTCCCCAACTTACCAACTTTCTAGAGGTACTCTCTAACTTACTGGAGGGGTCCACTTCACGAGCAAAAATTCGTTCCAATGTCCCATGCGAACTCTCTCTGAGCGCGCTAATGTAAAAACCAAGTTACAGGCAATTGGGTGGGATATCGTCTACATCAGAGAGCAGTTGATAGTCTTTACCCTTCAAGCATAGTCCACCCCCCCCCCCCCCCCCTATTTATCTTACGCCCCTGCTTATGGACGTGTGAGACGGATATGCCGGATATTTACAGGCATTTAACATTTACAACTTCAGAACCAATTTGCAGGTGCCTTTCAGTATATGTACAGTTAGATATGCACCAACACATGTACAAAAGGAGTAGCTGGGAAACCCAAAGGACCTGGCAAATGCATGGAGGTACCACAGCGGCCGCGAGTCAGGCCATTTCAGAAATCGGCAGCAAGCCCACCTCCCCATCGAGTAACACAACAGCAGGGGGCGCCATATGCCACAAGGCGCATGTTTACAGAGGTTCGGACCTTCAGGAAATATGGGGCTGTCGGAACTTATGATGGCTTTACTAAAGATAGTATCTGTAATCCACCTTCTCATCATTCCTTGAGCCAATAACTTCCACAGCATACTTGGTTATATGAGCAGACAATAAATACACTCGACGACCTACGAGACCCAGGCCTACTAGATCTCCTCGGGCCAATAACGTCTGCTACGACACAACTCTAGATCATTTTCTAACGTTTCTAATGCCAGGAGCTCTAGGATCAATCCCTAAACGTTCTAGAGACAGGGGCTCTAGGTGGCACTCTCATATCCTACCGGAGCAACAGTGGGCTCTCGGTCCATCCTAAACCTTTCCCCTCTCTCACAGGGGCTCTAGGGTCACTCCTTAACCTTTCCTATGGTAGGACACAGGGGCTCTGCGTCCATACCTACAACTATTCCCCTAGTACGACCTAGGAGCGCTGGCTTAGTTTGACTCTTCACTCAATTGTCTTCTCGTTAGAGACAGAGGGCTCTATAGTGACATCCATAAAATTTTATTCCATACGAGAATTCACGCGGGCTTCTAGAATCATCCTAAGGTTTACCTAGAGGCGACGAAGGGCTAAGGTCATTCCTAACTTTTCTGGCGTTAGAAGGAAACGGCACGGCGCTTCCATGACTCCACCTAAGTCTATTCCCTAAGAGACCCGGGCGGCTCTAAGGTACTGTCTATTAGCGTGATGCGGCCCCCAAGTATGGGAGTGCTCATCGACGGGCAGTCGCAAGAGCACTAACAAGGCCGTGCGGATAAAAGCTAGTCCCAGGTTATTGTCTATAAAGGCCAACATATAATTATCTTCTGCTCTTGTTACCGTGGCCTGAATGACGCCCCCCATCATTGTATTGATGTTTTTTGCTGTACAATGTGTATGTTGTCACCTTTTCGTCATGACGACTTTTTGAATAGGTTTGATCAACAAGCAATTGACTTCGAGAGGGCTCTTTGTTTTCATCATCATTAATGTCTACATTTTTCTTTGGATACTCTCGCCTGTCGTGAGCTCACACCATAGGTTCAAACTTGATCATGAAGACATCAATACGCTCATCTTTACCTATGTGCTCAATACTCACAGTTTTACTGTTACAATTTCGATGTCAGGGAGTGCTAGTTCTAAATTTGATACTTCCTTCTTGATATGTACTGTACCAACTTATAACGCAACTCTATTTCATTTTAAATCAAATATACATTTCGTGTGCTCTATCTAAGTACAACTATTCTTGAACTAGAATGACGCCTATTCTATACTTCCCTACTCTCTGTGTCCTATTGTCCTAATATCTGGAGCTGTCCGCGAACCCGAATAAGTAGACATAACCACGAACAGTACAACGTAATTATAGACCCTCTTCTGATAATGAACGGCACGATATTAAAAGATGGCGTTCATAATTATGTTTTGAGTATGGCTTTCCCATACTTATACTCATCTACGACATAGCTGGAGATACTACTGCCTATGTATCGCTAATTTATTTAGAGCATAACACGGAGAGGTGTCTCCCACTCGGCGCAGTATAGCTATTTAATTACCTTTATCGTGAGGGCTTTTCCAGTGCGCATGCACTCCTAGATTGGCATTCGCTTTTCAGTAAACACAAGTGGCAACTTTCAGATCCGCGAAGCCCGACCACCCTCCACCTACCACCTCCTAGATTTATACTTCTCTGCTGTTTTTCTTTCAATTTTGTTCGATTTCAAGATGGCCTATGCATAGACTGGCTCCCATAAGGTTCCTTCGGTCAGTTTGTATAAACAATGTGTTTTTTGTAGCTCTATTTTGAGGATCCGTTTTATACCGGCCAAGTCTTTGGTGTAGTATACGACGTGTTTTGATGAACTTGCATTTTAATGATGTACTCACACTTAATGTGCTGTAGATTTTTTGGAATATGGTTTCAGATCATCAAGCCAAGATGTTCTAGGAGACATATTATATGTTTTTCATTATCATCATTGATTTATTCTCTCTGCAATACTTTGACGTTTGCATCACATAGTCAAAACTATTAGAATCTCTGTAAGGCTCGCATATATTTACTGGTCATACTATGCGCTGCATTCGCATATAACTGTTCATTTTTATTGTCACTTAGCTTAGTCAAATTTTTTGAACACAACTTCCCCCTTTTATTTTACTGTCCCCAATATTCTATAACGCTCGATATTACCAATTATTCATATCCCTGTATCACTTACATATTCGATCTGGCCTATTGACCCAACCGCGCCATCTTGTATGGATGGTTTTTATTTGCAGCCTCAATATGTTTGTATCGCTGTTTCACACTTTTTGCCTGTAGATTTTTGAATAGGGTTTGTCACTAGCAGTCTCACGGGACATATTTGTATATCATAATTTGCTTATTTTTTGCTACTTTGCGCTACCTAGCAGTAATTATTCTCTAGTGTATTTTTGTCATATTGCCTATTTACATAGATATACATTATGTCATTGCATGATTCAAATCATTTACTGTCCTCTCAATTTTAATTTACATGTCCAATATACACATTTTCATGGTTAGTAATCCAATTACCTTCTCATCTTATCTACATGGTGATTAGTAACATGACCTTTCTCTCTTCACTTGATACGATGTTATTGTCTATTCTGCACTCCCAATAGTAGGAACCCGGACCTGCTAAATGCTAAGATATAAATAATGAATAAGAAATACTAAACATATATAATTATTTCGGTACGCATATTGGAGTGTCTCACGATAGACTCTATCATAATTAGACCGGTAACACTTTTCATCAATGCCGCTCTCTCGCTTCGCGCATTTGATGAGTTTTACCGGCTCGTACAAATATCCGGTCGATACCTTGCTCACCCGAAAAACAAATATTAAAGATTTCATTTCTTATATCCGTAAATTCCTAGTGAGTTGAAAAAGCCTATGATGGGCAACATCCATAATCATACCTTTTAAACTGATATGTATATAGAAGGTACAACTTTCATGTTTGGTATGTGTATTCCTTTCTTTTGCCACCAAAATCATTGACCTGGTGACATTCGACCTACTTTAAGAAAATTCTCATATAAGCCATATACCGTATTTCGAATCGTAAGAGGTACTGTTTTTACATGAGGCAAGTGCATTTGTCATTTCTAGTTTACTGAAATCAAATCTAAACTCAGGTAAATAGTTACACATTTATTCAAGCTTGGTGAAATAAAATCTAAACTCAGGTAAATATGTAGTTACATATGCCATAAAATGCTCTAAAATACAATATTACATTCATTAAAAGTTTCCGTTTAGCAGACTGTAACATTTCGTCCTTATGGTGGCCCACTACACCAAGGCTACTTAAAACTCTTTATGACACAACGTAGTAACAAAAAAGGCGATTTAAATGCTTTGTGAAATTGTTTTCAATTGATTCGATCAATATTGTATTATGTCACCATAGTTCAATCGGTAAAGCATTGAGTTGGTACACCGCTGGTCCCGAGTTCGAATCCGCCAGATACTTGTGTTTACATTTACTGAATGAATTGTTTGGAAATCATGTTTTTGCATCAAAAATTTCATATTTCCCACCTTTATGACACATATACTTTCCACATATCGTCGTATCCTGCGTAGTCAAATCATTTCGTGTTGTTATGAGAAACCTTTCCAAGACATAGTGAGCCACCTTATACATGTACTACTATGAATATACTAAAACCAGAAAACTAAACGCTAGGTGGATACCTCATTTGCTAAGCGATGGACAAATTAAAAATGCATAGAAATGATTAAAATGTATCCAAAATATACCAAGAGACTTTTGATAATTTAAATACTGGTGATGAAACCCAGGCATGTTTTTATGAATCAAAACGTAAGAGTTCTAACAGAATCTGAGCATCAGAAAATGCAAAACGTCCTAGTATTGCTAAAAGATTATTTTCGTTGACAAAACAACCTGTCATACAGGTGCCAAAGGGCAAAGCAGCTAGAGGTATGTAACTTCTATAAAAATGTTGTTAAAAAACTGAAGAAATAATTATTAAGAACGCCATTGCCACAAAACGGATATGCGCCTGCACACATTGTGACCGAGTATTTGAAGGCGGAAAGATTACTGTCCTACCACAGATTTAGCCCTGTAAAATGCTTTCTGTTCATCAAACTTAAAGTCCACCTATCTGGGTAAAAGATACAAATCACGAAATGCACTGGGTCTGCAATATATCAGTATATATGATGGGTATCCCTATTGAGGAGTATGAAAAATGTTTCCAGAAGTAGATTGATCTTCTAATAAAGTGTATCCAGGTCAACGGTGAGTACTTTAAAGGGCATGGACGAATAAAAGGATCAAAGATTATTAAGATTAATAAATGTGGGTGAAAAACAGCCAAGTCTCATTATTTTTGGAATATCCCTGGTACATGTATAACCTAGGTTTTGGAAAATATAGAAAATGAAGAATTTGGGTTTTTTCAATGAAAATATGTAACCCCCCCCCCCTTGCAAAAACATAGAGTAACTATACATTTCTTCCAATTTTATTTTAGATTATCACAGCAATAGATAATGAAACCCTGAACTTTTCAACACATGCTTCCTACATTTTTCTTTGAATTTTGAGGAAATTTAATTTGCACAATTGTTTATACTTGATTTACCTCTCTTTGTATTCTAAAGTAAATGCAATACACGCTACAAATACACTGTTAGTTATTGTATAATTTTATTTTCATCATCAAATAATTCTAAAAGGATTGTATGATTTTTTTCCGTTTCCTGTTACTCTTATTATTATGATTGGAAGTCTTCAATGTTGGAGATATAAAAATTCTTTAAATGTATATTGCGTATGCCCTTGAAGGGGCATGGGGACTTTTGTATTTGTATTTTTAATGTTTCAAATACATAAATATGTTATTTCTAATGGTCAGCAAAATTTGAACGCCATTTGTTGAGTTACAAGTGAGATACAGCACTTCCAATTCTTCGCTATGTACATAAACAAAGCCTGTGCCATATGTTTTTGTTTACCTATATTGAATATGCTAGTATACGTTCTGTTTAAAGCAGTTTTTTCTTCTTCAAATTTTAAGTTCATTCTTAACACAATTAAACAGTTTCCAGTGTTACTCACATCAAACTTTGTTTTCTGAGAACCAACCTCTACGTAAACATAAACAAGAGTTGTCAGAAGACAACATAGCTCGCCGGGCAGCATGACTATCTAACCTAATCCCTTTAGGTAAAGTCCAAGGTCAACAGCTCTGGTAGTGAATGAAATGTCTTGAAAAGACACATTTTGTTTTAACAAATATCAAAGCCCTTAAGATATCCATCTTTGTTCAAAAGATAAAACTCCAGGTTTGAACTTTATTTCAATAGATAACTAGGTCAAAAATATTGTTACCAATAGAGAGCATCTATATGTGAAATGCCAAAGCCATCCTTCATAGTTCAATATGCTATAGCACAAGTAAGAGTTTTTGAAAAGTAGGTCATAATCCATGTCACTATAGGTCAAAAAGTCTTAGTACCAAATAACAAATCATCATTGACGCATCTATAACATGAAATATCAAAGCCCTATTCCCTTTAGTTTAAAATATATGACCCAGGTTAAAGTTTTTGAAAAGTAGGTCAAAGTCCAAGGTCACTAAGGTATAAAGCCTTGGTACCAAAACAAAGGTCTCGTCATGAGGCATCTATAACTGAATATCAAAGCCCTATGTCCTTTGATTGTCAAAAGATATAGCCCAGGTTAAGTTTTTTTGAAAGTAGGTCAAAGTCAAGGTCAAAAAGTCTTGGTACCAAAACAAAGGTCTCATCTGAGGCATCTATATGTGAATATTCAAAACGCTCTGTCCCCCTTGGTTCAAAAGATATAGCCCAGTTTAAAGTTTTTTCTCTTAAAGGTGGTGACGCCGACACAGGGGTACATGACAATAGCTCTCGCGACACTAACAAGCTACGAGCCTCTGTTATAGATAACAAGATTGCTGAGGCATGTATTTCTCTTGTAACTCAACAACTGATAATGACATTTTTTCTGACCATAGAAATAACTTGGTTAAGCATTCTAAATATATAAAATTAAGCTCAAAACGTGCATGCCCATGTCTTTTTGATAGTCTGTGGAAAGGATGCACATTGTTTAGCTTTATAATTTGGCGAAAACTAGATATAAAGTGTTTGTTTACATCTTATTGAACTTCTTAAAATCTATTTGTTTATGAGATTATAATTAAGAAATTCTTTTGAAGTAAATAAAATGTATGTGCATGTATGCATAATATTTGATAATCAATTTAAAGTAAAATATTCTGTGGTATTGGAAAGCGTGTACCTTGTACATAATATATAATGATAGTACAAATGGAACACTAACCGACATACATTATACAACATATATACATCTTAATTACTTTGAACACTATCAACTGTTGAAAGGCCAATTCCGAATATATAGGGATAGCGCCTATAAGTTGAATACTGCCGACTGACCCAAGCTCGCTCACTGACTATCGAAAAAATACTCGCGTGGTAGGGCCTATATATTTTTAGCGACTGATCTTGCAAAGTTCAGCGACCGACCGAATTTAGTCGACTGCCTCGATCTATTTACTTTACAGCCTTTCAATTGGAAAACGATCCCGAGCCATTAAAAAAAAGTAACAACAATACAAAAATAAAATCTTTCACACCTGTCCACCAAACGTTACATGAAATACGAACTCTATGAAGTTATGCTTTAAAAAAGGGTAATTCCTGCAAAAATAATGCAGTAATCGTATGAAAAATGATTGCATAAAAATCTTTTCGTCATAAAACAATGAAACACTGTGCTTAAAAATGCAATACAACAGATATGGTAATTCCATTTGACCCATAGGAGTAAAGATCGTTTTTGATAAGAGACAAACACTTTTACAGCATTTGTCCAGTTTAAACCAAATATATTTAAGCAATTCTGATAATAATATTTACATTCAGTGTATTTCTCATCATTGAAATGCATTCAAATTCCTAAAACACACTGTAAACCGATTCACGGCGAATAAATATACACATACAAGTACATTTGTACTTGTAGTAAGCTATATGTATACGTAGTAAATAGAAAATACATGAAATAAAATAAAATGGATAAAACTTCCAGCCTAATTTCAATGTAAAGTAATATCCAAATGCACTATATTTTTCATAGTAGTACAACGGCTGATTTTCGTCTATTCCATTTATTACGCACACCAGTTTTGAATGGCACAGAATTTTGAATAAAGATGAATAAAATTAAGGAATTGTAAATATAAGCATTGAATGTTGTCGGTAGAATAACAGCACCTGACCGTGCCAACAAACTTAATACCTTACTGCCCGGCGCAGTTATACATGTACCACCGACGGCATCCAAAAATAAGAATTCAATGCTTAATTAAAGAAATTGTTCAAATTGAAAATATGTTTTGAAGCATCATATCTGTACTTAATTAAACAATTCAAAAACCACACATGATGTAGTACCGGTATAATGATAAAGAAGACAATCAATTGCCATGGTCATAAAGCTAGGGACACTACAGGGAATAATATTGGAAGTTTCAGAGATTCCCAAATCTTCTTTGGACTTTTAAAGTTCTATGGAGGGGTAGAATTGTCTCCAAACAAATCGGCACATAACTTTTTTTCGTTCTTAGAAAGTACTTCATGCACAAGCCTCATATGAATTCCAGAGGCAACGATATACTTTGAATGTTCTTGTGTTACAGCAACTGAGGGGTCGTCTGCATCGTAAACAGATTTGGGGTGGAATGCAGTGATCATTCCTTTCACTCTCAGTGTGTTGTCCTCATCTATTTCTACCAATGGAGACCCAGGATTCATTATTTGTTTGCAATGCAGTACCAGCTGATCGGATTGGAGATGACAAGTATTATAATCAGAAATTAAAGTTTCCTCGTCATATCTGCACCAATATCTGAAATACTCAATGGCTTCTTGTTTGATTTTAGCCAGAGCTTCAGCATTTGTATATAAAATACCCTGACAATCTTGCATTTCTAACTGACCACGAGGATGACCAATGATGTTTGCAAGGCTTTTCGTTTCGTTTTGATCACAATACAGTGGAATTCCTTCAGGTATGTCTCCTTGCAACTCTAGTACGACAAAGTCATGTTCACGGGACACAAATGGAATGTTAAACGATACAGTATTTTTCCCAGTATTTCTCTTGTTTTCATATGTGTGACCAAATTCAACATCGTATAGTTCTGCTACAATTAGTCTGCCAAGTTGATGAACTTGTTGTTTTGCATCATCTGAAACTGGAAAATCAATTTCAAATTAATACTTAAATTAAATCATGATTTTCTTGAATATAATCATGTAAAGGCATAGATAATGAACAGTGATCAATCTCGTAAGTCCCACATAGAATACAAAAAACAACAGTTGGGCAAACACAGGCTCCTGGGCACACCAGAGGCGGGATCAGGTGCCTAGGAGGAGTAAGCATCCCCTGTTGACTGGTCACTCCCACCGTGAACCCATTGTCTTGATTAGGTAAACGGAGTAATCAGTGTATGAAAACGGCTTAACAATTGCTATGATGCACATAAGAAAACATTTCACTCAATGGCAGGCCTCTGGAGAACTAAATGATGTAAACGACCATAGAATTTGCGAAATGCTGCTTTAAGTGACTGTGTTGAAACGACTACAACAACTTGTTTGTAAGTAGCCTGCCTCGATTAAAAAACTGATCATACGTAAGAACAAGCTTTGCGTATCGAAGTAAGTTGAAGAGACAATACACACATATGCAAGGTGATGATGGAATAGTGTACATAGATATGGGAAGTTGAGATGGAGAAGCTGAATACGTCCCGTTTGTCATAAAAGTTGAGTAGTTAAGTTTGCCGTTAATGTAATGTTCAATAAAATATTCCAAGTTACGAAGCAGACATGAGGGCTCTGTGGTGGTCCTTTTTATTTCTAGTTCGTTGGGTATATTAATCGACATATAAATGAAAAATCATTATTATTGATAGATAAAAGTTTCAATAAATCGAAGTGTCGAATTAAAGGCGCACCGCTAGAAGATTTTCTTCTTTTCATGTAGAAGGTTTTGAATGAATTATGCCTCATAAATATAAAAATAGGTCAGCTAATAAAGGAGCACAATTCGAGTCATTGGAATTCAACAGACTGTTGGAAAGACCTGATTGCCAAAGAAACGACAAAGATTTTGTCCATCGAGGAATCCAGCATTGCTTTAATATCAACGTCAGATGCACAACTACATGTATATCGACAGCTTTAAGAAGTTTAGATCGCGGGTTTCACTAGTGAGCATTTGCTCATAGATTCCTTGTGATCAAAAATACAACATTCTGACGAATATAGTTTTTCATTACCATCATCCCTGTTGAATACTTTTGTTAAATTCCAAGGACCATCAGGTGGAATTTTGCCGTGCAGCTGAAATTTTTTGCGTTCCTCTTCTTCCGATATATGTATACATCTACAACCATGCATTTCTGTTGAAGAAAACGAATACAGACACATGAGAAATATCATACTGTATAATTTGGTTCGCCAGATTTCAATACCTGACGTCAAACCAATGAAAAATATTAGAATTGTTACCATTGGACTAATAACTCTGCGAGGCTCATAGATAGATGGACAGAGTTGAAATATTGTATAGCTGAAAACAAGAAAGTCATGATTTCCAACGTTTATGTTTCATTCAAATAAGTTATAGGATATACATGATAGTACTATATTATTTTGACCTTATTAGTCAATAAAAATCACGGTGTGTTAAGGAGTGCTCAAATTTTCCAAAAATGTATCTTAAAAATGTCCGGAGCAGGCAGTCAAATGAACTGCTTACTAGTATTCTATTATACCATCGATTAAAATCACAAGTCCATAAAATTTAAATAAAATTTGAAAACGCCCACATCTTCTTCAAATGTTAAAGAATCTCAACAAAATGACAAATACACAATTTTATTACATACATAATAGGCTAGTTCATAAACGTAAGTTATATATCATGACAACTTCCGGGTAGTGATAATATCACACCGTAACGAACAGTGATCAATCTACGTATCAAGTCCCAAATAGATTGCAAAACAAGAGTTGGGCAAACACGGACTCTTGAAAACACCAGAGGTCGGATCAGGTGCCTTGGAGGAGTAAGCATCCTGTCGAGCCCATTGTCTTGATCAGGTAAACGGAGTAATCCACAGTCAAAATAAGTGTATGAAAAACGGCTTAACAATGGCTATGAAACGTCCCAATGGCAGAATATATCGGAGCGGGATTCCTTTCAAGCATGTCTACATGGTGACCAAAACAAAACATCTGGGGATTCCCCAATTTCTGTGGGGTTATTTATATTAGGTCTTTCCTGTCCTCTCGCTTTCATAGCGTATGTGAGAAATCAGGTGTGCTTTGATTCGCTTTTATTTCAGGTTCCATTTGATGTGAATTGTTCTAAAACTATTCGAAAGATAACAAAAGAAAGTGTTATGGCAATTAAGTGTGATGATATATTTTGTAAAATTGCAAGTGATGTGACAGCTAAATAAGAAAACCAAGATGGCGGCGTGATATACCTTATCAATACGTCGTTTCCTGGATATCGGGATTTTTTCGCTTGGACGTATAAAGACGTTACTCGATCAAGAGACAGCTACGTAATTTAGGGTATGTTTTGATTGCATTAGTAATACACGTAGTTTGTAGGAATTGTCATCTTTGTACCTATCAATACTACTTTGCTACATATATAAAAGGATGATAAATAGAAGGGGCTCATAGGGTAGCATTTGGGACACTTTACGTCACAAAGGTAGTAAAGCTAATGTTGGACTCCATGCTGAATTTCATAGCAGTGACGTCACGAGTGCCCATGTTGTGCTTCGACTATCACTCTTTTGAACAAGCATTCTGAGAGTATTGCATAAGCAATACATGTCCCCTACCGGCACCACCATTAGTGACTGATGTTATAAATGCTGTGATCTGACCTTGAATTAAAACATCGGTATACATGTACATGCCAATATCATATTAGTTTGATGTTTCGATGTTCATACAGTTCAACCATATTTGGGATTTTAAAAGAAAATATTTTTGGGAAGAATTTGATATTAACTTCATT
>CAJDSM010001987.1:0-18888 GCA_903981925.1 Ostrea lurida
TTTTTGGATTATGATTACATTTTACACGATGCTAACTTCGCCTTTTTGTATGTACCCAATGGCGAGCCATGCTGGCAAACTAAATCGTTATAACGATCATAGAATTTGCGAAATACTGGCTTTAAACGTGACTGCTGAAACCCCTTCGTTTGTAGCCTGCCTTGATTAAAAAGCTGATCATACGCAGAACAAACTCTTACATATCGAATAAGTTGAGAGACATACATGTACATGCATGTAAGACCACATGCAGTTGAAGGTGATTATGGAATATTGCAACATAAATATGGGAAGTTGATGTATGCATGGAGAAGCTGAAATCCTCCTGTTTGTCATAAAGTCGAGTTGTTAGTTTGCCGTAAATATCTATGCTCAATAAAATTTCCAAGTACGAAGCAGACATGGAAGACTCCGTGGTGTCGTTTATTTCTAGTTTGTTGGTATATATATTAAATCGACATATGAATGAAAATATCATTATTATTGATAGATAAAACGTCGCCAATATATCAAAATGTCGAATTAAGGCCACTGCTAGAGATTTCTACTTTTCATATAAAAGCTTTTGAATAAATGCTGCCTCATAAGAATATAAATAGGGTAGCTAACAAACGAGCACAATTCGTGCCCATGAGAATTCCAACAGACTGTTGGAAAACTTGATCGCAAACAATTACAAAGATATTGTCAATGTGGAACTCCAGCAGTGCTTTGATATTTACTTCAGAATACTCGTGTGTAGAATCAGAGTGGGGTTTAACAAAATACAGTCAAATGTCGTTATCTTGAACTCTGAGAGTGAGATAAAATATTCGAGATATCAAACGATTCTCGATATCGAGGAAAAATAGTTAGATAATTAGTGTTTGGGACTTCCAAATCGCTTCGACATATGCATGGTATTCGAGACGTCAGAGTTCGAGATAACGAAGTTCGATTGTAATTATAGAATGGCTGATCACTAGATATGAATATTTTCTTTTTCCATTTTTGTTGAAGAAGCTACTGTAAATAATGTTACTACGTCTTGTCTTTAATTTATCGTGCGAAATTGCCGTGTAAAGTGTTGAAAGTCATATGTTTTGATGTTGCTGATATAACAAAGGTTCTGGGATTTCAATTTTACTAGACGTTCTTTAGAGGTTTTCAAATTTCAAATTTGATTTACAAATTAAATAGTCTGAAGTTACTCCTTCACAGTTGTCAATACTTTCGTAAGGAGTAACGACAGGAGCTTGGTGGAACATTTACTAGATCCATCAATGTATCTTTGTTTGTAAGGGTTTTCGTGAAGTTTTGGAATCCAGTATAGGTACGGTAATTCACATTCGTCCGCCCCATAAGCTGGGATTTTAAATGTGTTTAAAACTGAAACATTTTATCTTTTGAAAGAGCAGTAGGAGTGTAATCAAATGTGAAGTTAATTCCAAGTTCATTAGCTGCTCCAACAATTATTCAAGTTTTTAATTTGATTATTCATATCCTCTCAATTTTGATACCATTATATCAACAATAAGCGACATTCATCCACTTTTTCCTTTAACGCGGCGAAATATAACACAGTCGACATAAACAGTGCATTGTGATGTTATATTTAGCTCTTTTCAACAAAAACAATACAAAAGAAGGTATGAGAAAATTTTCTTGTTCTCAAAAATATTGTTCGTACTTTCTAAACCATTTATTTTATTTTGGGGTTTTTTGAAGACGCGCCGCAGTGACGGAGCACTTTTGACAACTCATCATTTCTTTAGCCAGATGAATACAGCAAATCACGCGACTCGCCATTATGTAACCCATGACGTAAAGCTTATATCAGTAGCTTTAGAATAAGTAAAATTCCTCTCCGATATACGAAGTATAGCATGTATGTCTTAATCTATAGAAACTCATAACGCATTCACCTTTTTAACCGACAGTCTATATGTTAATTTCTAGAAACTGTTACAATGATAGAATTATTCAAAATTATATAGAAAGGTTGAAACTTAACGAAGCTTGATAAATCTCAAAAATCTTGTACGCGGAATATCGCAACTACAAGTGGGCAAACACGCGGAAGCCGCTGATAACTAAAGGCGGGACCTGGTTTATAGGAGGTGATTGGTTCACACCCGGCTTAATCCCTTATCTTTGATCGGATAAAACTAAGAAAGCATAAAAAAGTAAGTGTATAAAGAGCCCGTAAGTAGATTAGTATTTAAACACGTCAAAACGCATAAACTAAAGATCACCGAACCTTAAAGTTAATTTCGCCTGGCATTCATCTAATGATAGAAGAAACCTACAGACTGCAAAGTGGCACAAACTTGTTTAACTGGCCCGTTGACCTGTTAATTGAACCACATGGAAAACCCCGAGCCCTATCCTGATTTTGTCATTAACATTTGTCATCTGAATTTAATTAGCGAGCGTTTGTAAACGGAATTTTAAAGAAAGATATATACTATCAAAATACTGGAAATGAAAGAGAAATGCTGTTAATATACATACACTATGAAAAATGTTGTACAAGTAGAGTGGCCTCACGTTGTTGTACAAACATATATTACATAAAACACATATTAACACACATGGTCAAGTTGTATTGGCAACTAGATCTCTTATAACCCATTAGACAATTTTCGAAAATGCTGACTTTTAAACTTTAAACTCGAAACCCCTTGAAATATCACTTTTTGCAGTAGCCATTGTCTTTGATTTTAAAAAACCGATCATATACAAAACAAGCCTTCTGTATCAATCAGTCTAGGAAACATACAGCCATTCACAACATCTTTAATACTCTTTTATGCCCTTAACAAGGAATAGTCATCATTTTAAAGTAACAATATTTATGTATAGAAATAGTTAAAAACTATCACTACTCGTACAAGCATACCCGTGCAAATAAATTTAAAGACAAGTTCAAATATTCTAACTGACCACCAGCACCTACACACACACACACACCAACACACAACACACACCACACACACACACACACACACACACCACACACACACACACACACAATATAATTAACGCTGGACCGCCCGTGGGAAGGAATTAATGATTATAGTGAGATGGTATTTGGAATGAAAAATATTCACATAAAAATGCTTTTGCTGCTTCCTCAAATATCTTTTGCCGCTGATATTTGACAGTACAAGAAGAGTTATCCTTTCTCATTCCCCTCACAATCACCACGTTAGAGCATCAGAGTTGTCAATATCTCAAACAGAGATTCGTTGATGCACTCTTTCGTTTGCCTTTGGAATTAAGTCATAAGTATTCCACCTTGTGATTTAACTCGATCTGAGAAAAATTTTAAACTGTCCGAATCTTGATATCATGAGACTGCGTACTCCGGTGAACTTTCAGCGTTCGTTTATACCATTCCCAGTTTTGTTGTCGGGCACTGGCTTGGTCTCTCGCGTCTTGTCCACCACCAGTGTGACATGGGTCCTATTGCCAACAGACAATGTCTAGTCTTTCTCCGTGCCTCAATCCACTGTTCCAAAACAGATCTATCGATTGGAAATTAACGCCCGTACGTTCAACAATTATCTGCCCTGAGCCCATTATTTATTGATCACGAAACCGTTGTTCTCCTCCGAAAAATAATTCCGTTCGGACATTATCGCAAAATTTTGATTTGAAATACGAAACCGGATTTTCCTCATGCGAGAGCTGTATTCCTGATGCTTAATTTTAGGAGATTCTTCTTTAATAGAACTGATTATCATTTCTCGAAAATGTCCCAAAAAGATCGTTGATACTTCCTAGGATGTTCACCAGTTGTCATTCACGTTTTACAAAAACTGCAGGACGCGTATGTCGAGATGGCTCTCGCCCAGGTGTATTCATCTTCAGTGTTCGGCTGACATCGCTTTGTAATCTTCTTTTGTCGTCGAATATGAAGCTCTTCGCGACCAAAACCGAGTTAGGTGAATAATTGTCCCTTTCCCGTAGGATCGAAAAAAAAACCACTAACATGTGAAATCCTCAACCAATTTTAATCCTATATACCGTAACAGCAATAAAAACTATTTCGCAATAGTTTGTATAAACCAATATCACTTTGAACATGGCTCAAACATTATAATTAGGAATGTCAGATTAGAATTCTTCAATCAAGAGAATCTTTACAGATTAATTTCTCGCTAAATAACATATTCACGTAGGTGTTATTTACCATAACTTTGAAATCCTAATGCTACACAACGGGAATGTATTGTATTTTTACCCACTACCTTCATCTCTACCCAGGCCTCGTGTCTAGAGTATCCGCCCAATTTATCAAGAAATCTTAGAGGATATCACTTGCAGTGATTTTCCAGGCTAAAGTAAAGAAATATAGCCAATTATTGTAAAATTGCTGTCGTATAACATCTAAAGCAATACCTCATTCATATAGTATGTTCTATGTTTTGTGGTTTGATATGATTATATCCAACGATTTTTTGGTTTTGTCCCCATTCTTGGGTATCAAAAACCCAAAATCATAAGGATATTCTTTTTATCACGGTATTAAACACCCCCCTTCCCTCCTTCCTTCTATTCGATACTTCTACTGCTTAGACCCTCGAAGCCAGCGTAACGTTCTTTTTCCATATGCCTTTACTATGTAACTACGCATAAAGAAAAAAGTTGTCGATAAAACTAAACAAACAAATCGTTTGAGAAATAAGATCTATTCAATCTTGTGTAAATGAAGTTCAGCAAATTAGTAGTAAAAATCTCAAGACCATTTATTTTTTCTTTAAAGAAATTACTCTTTAATGATTCTTCTACAACTAGCTAATATTTTGAGAATTTGCTGCTCTTGGCTCTTTTGTACACAAAATACTAAAAAGTTTACCGTACGCTTGTTGACGTCAACAACGGCCATAGGAAAATACGGTTAGTGTAATAATTAGAGAAATTTATGATATGAGTATACCCACGGATTAAAGGTGTAAACATATGATATATACATTATGGTTGCAACTTACGCTCCTCATTGGATTTCACCCTGGTGCGATTCACCGTATCTCCAAGTAAAGTGTATTCGTGGCATCGGTGATGACCCAACTACTCCGCACACCAACGCGCGCGCTGTCAGAAGCATATCCGATTGGTGTGATTACCTCTACGATCCTCAAAAACAAATTATGGCAGCTTTCTGCCTCTACTTCAATTTACTTCTGACTCAAAGCTGCTATAATTGTAGTTATCATAACTTTTATTCTAAACTAACAGTAACTGTAAAAAAAAGTCCAGGGAGTCAAAATCTTAATCGTTGAAGTCAAACCGAGGTATGATAATTATCTGATTATTTGACATATCGCCGAAGATCAACCCCACTTAAATGGTGGAAGATCATGGTGGTTTGAATTTAAGAAACATTTTCTGGCAGCAGACTTATCGAATTCCCCCACAGCGACCGTCGCGTGTAGTGGTACAAGACGGTACCAAACACCTCTTTACGATCCTTATTCATGTTCCCGCTAGAGAAAACCAATGCATTTATAGAGCATACTTAAGTTGCAACAAAGGAAACGAAAGCCCGATCCAATTCTGGCGCATCACATATCCAAATAAGGAGAAAATCGGCATCCACATACCATCCACAGTTTCGTATGAACTAGGCGGACAGCTCTCCAATAAATAATATAAGCTAACAGTGCAGTTATCTCACCACAAGGGCAGAGGGAGGAAGGAAAGTGGTCACATTGATAATGCTTCCCCAAGTACAGAAATGCTGAAGAGCCTACCGTCCGGCCCGCCACCTAACAAATGGCTGGATAGTACCAACATATCCGGAATACTCCTGACTTTTACAGTAATTGATATATAATGAGCCCAGGCACAGGTGAGTTCGAATTTAATATACCTGCAACTATTTTTATTTGCTCGTGATGCACTATATGATTAATCAATAGAAAAGTTGATAAGTAACTCATATATCTTAAACAAATCCCATCTACTTTACCCTTTGTTGATTATGTACCTTAGTTTTGGATCTCCATTTTATGCTCCTTACCTCAAGCAGCCTCCCTTTCCGATATCTGGTTGTGAGGAGGAGTTGAAAATGTATGTTCAAGTGCTTTAAAAGAGTTTTACAGAGGGATCGAACTTGATGGACAACGGTCGTCATAAAAAGCTTAACTTTCTTGGGTACGCTTAAAGCTCTATCGTGTAAAAGCCAAATCAATATATGTACCTACACTTTGAAACCAGCTAGAATGAAATAAGTTAAGGCAATTTGAATAACCGAAATTCTGCGTGTTCTGCCAGTTTTTTGTAAAATGTGTTTTTAGAAAAGATTAATATGTACCTGAGTTTGCATTCGTATCCTATTACCTGGCTTTATGAGTTATTGTTTGGAGGATGATATCTATACGACGAATCTGTGATGCACGCAGAGAATATTCTAGAAAACATTGGACGCGATTTCGCCCAGCATGTGTGTCCTTCCATTCCTGATAGGAAGTTCCGCTTTATCAACCATAAAGCCTCGACACAATCTCGCTTCCACTTTGACACATCGTGAATTTTTTGATGAAGAATCCAAAACAGGTGTATAAAGAATTCAAACATCTGTACCACCTAAAAAGAATGAATATTCGCATAGTTTATTAAATTCGAATAAAATGTAACGATTTCATGTATAAAACCAACTACTGATTTGGAAATTATATGATTTTGTAATTGATATTCAAATTCGGGCACACGTATACCAGTGTACACCAAGTGAAATTGCTTATACATTTCTTGCTAGTGGAATCAAATTATACGTTTCCAAAGATGTTGTAAAACAGAATCTTCTGCCATGCTCGTTTTGCTTGATGTACCCAAAGTGAACATGCATCCTAACATGTTCTTGTGGAGTCGAAATGTAATCATAATGGCATATTCCATGCATGGCTGTCCACTGCGATTCCATTTGTAATTATTATTTATATATTGGACTTTTGATTTTATGTGTGCTATATATATTTATTTTAAATTTCCAAGGACCCATTGGAAACAAGCAACATTGTTATGCTGCCTTAATGGGTTATCCTAGGCCGTAGACTGTGATATATGAAAAGTGTACTGAGTGAAGCTGTGGTGATAATATCTTGTATAAATAACATTGTGATATCTAAAGGACCCTTGAAACATTCTGTATGAAACTTATAACACATTGTGTTAATTAAGTTTTAGTGATATTTGTATAAAAATAAATTCACTATCACGGAACCAATTTTGACCTGCACCAGAATGCCATTCGACAAAAACTGTCATCTTCATGATGTCTCAAACCCGAAAATGTTGGAAATTTCGAAACATGGATAGGTCTTAAAAACTTTTTTTTTTAAAAAAAACAAGTGATTCGTGAACAATGAATTGCCATAGACGGAGCCAAATACCTCATTAGGGATCAGAGCATGGCCGGCGGGAGATAATCCTTAATTTACTATAAATCTAATTACCACTGCATAATTATATTATCCGTATTTCAATGCTAGTAACATAGTACCAAGCAACAAGGCTGGTAAGAGAACCTCATTAACTCCTCGAGGGACTAATCAGATCCACCGAGCTAGGAGCTTCGACCCACGAGTCATAAAAATGATTTCTGCCTGAATATAATGCTAAACGAAATCCATTTGACAGCAAATCAAAAACTAAAAACAATATCTAGTACATGTATATATATGGTGCAATATTTATGTGGGCATTACATTTGATTTATATTGCATCAAGTGAATTATATATGTTTTCTTGAATTGTTTCACAAATTTGATTCAAAATGTAAGCATGTATTAAATACACTGCAATAAATACCTCCATTGGTGTGATTTCTGCTGAAAGTTGAGTGAATCCACATATATCACTGAAGTAAACTGTAACAGAGTTATACACTTCCGGTTTGACGAATTGTCCTTGCATTAATTGGTCAGCTATCGGTCTGAAATACAATATATATAACAAATGTACGTTTGACACTGCGAACAATTCCCAACTTTACATACATCTCTACACCTTCAGTTGGACACATACCTGGGAAGCATGCGGTGCAGCAATGTTTCCGTTTTTCTCTTCTCATCAGCCAGTTGTATGGTCCTACTCTCAACCAATTCCTCCAAATGGTTTTGGTAAGATTCCATCATGGTCATTATCTGGTCAAAGATATTTCTCTTCCTGTCAAAGAGGATGAAAGTAAATGTGTATACTACAGATAAATATGTACTTGTACAGATAAATACTGAGCAGAACTATATCACCATATTTTAATATTCTTATTCTAAAACTCCATTATTATCCATTATTATCAACGTTCTATATATTAGTAATGTTTAAAGTCGGCAGAAAAAGCAAATACGATCAAAATGTATCTATTTTGAAATTGAACAAAGAGAGCTATTACAATCTATTTTACCAATATCATCTGATAATTTGTTGAAAATATACAAATCGTTATATCAATAATAAACCTGATCTAACACAACCTACAATTAGGAAATGTGTTTCTCACCTTAATTACATCTTGAAAATTAAATACACAATTAACAAATTTTTGAGACTAAATAAGTATTCTGGTGATTCGTTAGATATTATCTACTAGTTGATTTAGTGTATGAAAACACATAATGTAGTCTTAAGAATATTAAAATATTGTAGCACGAATATGAAAAGTATGGCAATCTTTAGATCTTATCAAATGAATTAATAATTATTACAATATCTTGGAATCATATCCGACACAAGAAATAACAACCTTGGGCAATATTTCTAAATGACACCACCTATTTTTGCATTTTCGTGATTATCTCCCCTTTGATGGGGGTCTGGTCCTTCATTTGAATAAACTTGAATCCCCTTTATCCAAGGATTATTTGTACCACAATTGGCTGAAATTGGCCCAGAGGTTCTGCAGATTTTCTTTTATATCAACATATAAAACTTTGATCCCATATTGCGGCCCCATCCTACCCGGCATGATCTGAACATATTTTCATCAAGAAACGTTCAGATAAATATCATTTCCCCTAGTCCAATGGTTCTTGAGAAGTAGATTTTTAAAGATTCGCCCATATTATTCATATGTAAATCCCATATAGTGCCCCCCCTTACCCACGAGGGGTCATGATTTTGAACAAACGTTGATTCTCCACTATATCAGGAAGCTTTCATATAAATGTCAGCTTTTCTGGACAAGTGTCCTTGAGAAGAATATCTTTTATATGACACCACCTATTTTGTCATTTTCGTGATTACCCCCCCCCTTTGACTTTTGTGGGGTCTGATCTTTTTATGAATAAATTTGAATCTCCTATATCCAAGGATTATTTGTACCACGTTTGGCTGAAAATGGTCTAGTGGTTCTGGAGAAGATTTCCATTTGTATCAACATGTAAAACTTTGATCCTTCATTGCGGCCCTATGCTACCCCCCCCCCCCCGGTGGGGGGGGGGCATGATCTAAACAATTTGGATCTACTCTATATCATGGGGCTTTTTAGTAAATATTGTTTCTTCTGGTCCAATGGTTCTTAAGAAGAGGATTTTTAAAGATTTTTCCCTATATATTCACATGTAAAACTGTGATCCATTATTGTTGCTCCATCGTACCCCTGGGGGTCATGATTTGAACAAAATGAAATTTCCACTAAATCAGGAAGATTCTTGAGAAGGAGATTTTTAAATGACAATACCCTATTTTGCATTTCTGTGACTATCTAACTTTAGGTGGGGCACTGGTTCATTTGAACATACGTGAAGCACCTTCACGCAAAGATGATTTGTACCAAGTTTGGTTGAAATTGAACTCTTGGTTGTGGAGAAGAAGATAAAAATGAGAAAAGTTTATGACAACAACGACAGACAACCAACACATATTGATCAGAAAAGCTCACTTGAGCCGAAGGCTCAGGTGAGCTAATTATATCGCGCTGTTGGCGCTGAAAAACATCAATATTGAAAAGAAGTATACGCCAATGGCAAAATGAAGTTACACTAATCTGACACAGCTTAAATTGAATTACTTGTAGCATTGACGGATTTATTCAATTTGTATTAGTGGGTACTGACAATCACATGACTAAAACTAATGTGTTATGCTGTGAATAAGTAATCCTTATGATAATAAATAAAACTCACATCCCCTCTCGCATTTTGTGTAATGTTTTGTAAATCAAACGGAAATCGGGTCTGTCCTCCGGCAATTCATTCCAACAATCCACCATACAGTCAATCACATACTTTTCACATTTCAAAGAACTTGTATCTGGCCTAAAGGGGATAAGTCCGCCATCCATTACACGGTATACAATATCTACAAATTCATAAAGTAATTGATTTTTTTAATCAACATACAGGGAAATATGTTCATTATTCCTGTATACTAAGAAAAACAATGTACATACCTTTAGGCACCATATTACAAAATCCAAAAGGCCCCCATCTTCCGAAAATTTCATGCAGGATAATTCCAAACGCATACACGTCCCCTTTTGGTGATCCTCGCTTCTGGGGACTACGCAGTTCTTCAGGTGCACGCCAAAACAAATCTGAAAAAAGTACATACCATGCAAATAAAAAGTTATTAAATGTGTTAATTCTTTACATGCATAAAAGATGTACATTTATTATCTAGCCAGTGAGAAGAAATAGTCACGAATTACATGTACCAAAATGTACGGAACCAGACATCATTGATAAATTTTCATGACCCAGGAAAAAAGATCATTGTAATTTTACAAAAAATAAATCTAATATCATCGTGTTACTTCGGTAGTACGCATGCTCGTCTTCCTTCCGATAGGTTTTGGCTCGGATATCAAGAAGTCCAAAGTCAGACACTTGCAGAGTCCAGCGGCTATTGACAACACAGTTTGAAGACTTCAAATTACCATGGAAACCCAGTTCACTATTATGTAGAAAAAGAAGGCCCTGGAACATAAAGGGGAAAATTTAAAACTTTCATCGATATTTTAAAATTGTTTCCTAACTTTCATTTTCAACGTCTACGAAAAACATGTTGAAAAGTTAAATTATTTTTAGGGAAACTGTGAAATAACGACCAATATCAATGCTTTTACATTTTATGAAATACAAAATCGAGAAGAGAGCACAAATGGGTTCCTGGAAGCATCGAAGAAGGGACAAAGATAAGGTGTCTAGTAGTAGAAAACACCCTATGTTGACATGCACCAATCCGTCTCTCTGGATCAGTTAAAACGGAGTAATTCGTTGTCAAAGAACAACCTAAAATTGGTATGGAACTATGCAGTCAGCATTCAACGTGGTGAAAGGTTGTATGTGCATATAAAGTCATCATAACAACTATATAATATGCAAATTCTGACTTTATAGGAGACTGTAAAAACCCCTGTGATACGTATACCGACGTATTTGTCAGTAACCCACCTCGGATTACAAAATAGATATAACATACTCAAAACATGCCATCACGTATAAAAATTAAACTGGAGACATAAACACCATATGTAGGTGATAATGGAATGATGATGCTCCATAAATCTGGAAAGTTTATGATGGAGAAACTGAAATCATTCCATTAAGTCATAAAGATGTGTTGTTAGTTTGCCATTAACATCTATTTCAATAAAAAAAATCTAAAAGATTTTGAAAAAGATTTGAAATATTTATAGTTGCTTTTACATGTAATTCAAGTTTACTGGGTTATATCAAATTGATATATGAATGAAAACGAATATTTTCAAGACGTTAAGCTTTGTCCAAGTACTTAAATTTTAAAACTAAAATTTACTTTAGAAGAATCGTAAAATGCAAAACTAAATTATATTGAGGGATTACAGTTGTAAGTTGTAAGCAGGCTCATACAAACTGTGGTGTGAAATACAGTAAAGTAAAAGGAATCCCAGTGGCCACCTACCTGTATCATATCTTTAATCAATGATGCGATGAACATATCATCTAGCTTGACGTCTTCGTTTTCCAAAATGTCCTTAAAATCATACAAAATAGCAAAACCATTTAGGAGGATAAATTGGATTTTTTTTTCAGTTACCAAGGAAACAAATATGAAAGAATCAAAATCTGTCATGTATGATTACAAAATTCTTTTTTCTCAATATATGCATACTTGCAGACTGCCTTTGGAGCAGTATTCAGTCAGAATGATAAATCTTGGATGGTCAATACACGCACCAATAAACGCGTTGACGTTACTGTGTCGTAGATCCCGCATCTGAAACATTTTATTTGTAACTGTTGTATCAAGTAGTACATGTCTATATATGAGAAATGAAACAATTTCAAGGAATACAAAAGATAATTGTTGAATCTACCCTTACAACTTGATATCAGTGCTGTCATTTCAAAATTAAGTGTATTCTATGCAACAATCCTGATGCTGTTCCATATATTTTTTTGCATATATTATATAAGAAACAAGTCGCTTTCTATGCAACTATGTCAGATAATTGACACACAAACGTAATATATTTTTCATGCGGCTTTTCTACTATTGAAAATGTACAAAGATTATATTTATTATAATACACTTATGCTCACCCTATATTCTCTGAAGAAATGTTCGCAAAGTGGGATCTTAATTAGATTTGGATACAATGGAGAGACTACTTCAAATCACTGTGCATTGTCTGAAATTATAATTTCAATATGATCTCTTATGGAAAAGAAGAGTCTCTCTCTCTCTCTCTCTCTCTCTCTCTCTCTCTCTCTCTCTCTCTCTCTCTCTCTCTCTCTCTTCTCTCTCTCTCTCTCTATTATAATATATATATGAGCTTTACAAGGGTTGATCCAATATGTTAACCATACAGGATCCCTTTCATCGTGTAGAAATTCATATCTATAAATCTAATATTTTCTTTACGTAAATATTTTTATTACATGCCGTACCACCTTCATCTCCTTCTGCATTTTTCGTTGATAACCAGAGATTTGATTTCGTATTTCTTGATGGCGCGAGTTGTCTATTAGTAGCTGGTAGCAGCATACACCTGCTGATTGGATAAAGCGGAATCCATGGACTGCTGGCTGTTTAAGGACAACTGAGGAACAAAATTTACAAACCTTTTTTTAATTTCAGCAGGACAGTAAAGTTAAGTAGGTATTTGCATTTTGTTAAAGTTTATAGAATCATAATCGTATTGCAAGCACTGGATAAAACAACTCTGATTCTGCATGGCAGAAACACTTCAGAAGATTCTAAACAAGGCACATATACATGTACATGTACATGTAGCTTACGAGGGCATCAGTAGTCCTTGTAAATGTTAATTAAAAATGCAGAATCACTTGATAAAGTAATTTTTTTTCTTTGAATGTTTAAAAAAGTTCAACTCCCCGGACTTGGATGTGAAGGACAGACGGACAGAAGAAGGGATCCAAAAATGTTGCTATACGCTTCGCAGAGACACAAAACTGTTTTCAATATCATGTGTAGGGGAAATGGAGCTTAATAATTAATTGAATCAATGAACAAAGTCCAAGCAGAAACAAGACTTGTTTCTTAACATATACATCGTAGTGCCTCTTCTCCTATTCTAAGCTCTTGAACAAGAAAACAAAAAAGACAAAATGCCCAGCACAGGCAAAATCAATAGAATTGGTTTTTGATCCGCATGATTCTATTTATTCATTTCACTATTGTTTGTTGATTGTGAAGGTCATACCTGACAAGGTATCAATTGTCTGATACCGAGAAGAGGCAAATATGACGTCAGTGTATATAAATAGTAACTGTCTCATACATGTACGTTTTCAGCGGAAGATTAAGAATAACATCCGATATTGCCATATACATGTAAATTGAAATGCAGGTTTGTTGGTTATATTTCCCACATACGAAACGTTACAAGTGTTGAGGTAAGCACCATAGTTCGATTTAAGGTAAGCACGACTTGTTCGCGATTTAGCTTCGGATTATGGTCTCATCTGAGAGTCCCGCTTGGCTCTCCACTGCTAAAGCATCAGCGTGTTTTGTCTGTTTTACTAGTTTCACCTGGCTATTGGCTATATAAGATTTTTAAAAAATCCATTTAATAAACACACAGATATACCTTGCTGCCATAGGCATCCTTCTTTTCTGAGTCCATGATGAATTCTGCGTTCTTGTGGCCGGACAGTGAAGCGTGAATATCCGCTTTATCCACCTTCCACAACAGACCAGCGATTTCCTGCTCGTATTTCCAGTTCCTGTGGAAAAATAGAATGAAGGTCATTTTCCTGATGCTTCTAAACTTTCTTAAAGGTCGTCATGAATAAGAAAAAATCAAATAAAATTATCAAAAAGTGTATTTCAAATTTAAGCAATGAATTTGACAAGTAATGAAATTTGAATTTCTATTTTGTTTTCAATTTTTCGTTTAAGTACTTTTTGTGGGGGAAACTATGTGAACATTAACAAATGTCAGAAATTATTTTAATTGTAATTTGATTTTAATTGTGACCCTGCAGAAATCGGTACCGTTTCACACATTAAGATAGATGACGCTTTCAACAGGGTAAAATACTGCCCAAATCCATAATGCATGAATAGATGACACTTTCAACTAGATAAAATACTGCCCAAATCCATATATGCATGAGTAGATGACGCTTTGAAATAAAGAAAATACTGCCCCGATCCAAATATGCGTGTATAGATGACGCTTTGAAAGAGACAAAAAACTGCTCAAGTCCATATACGCATAGATACATGGTAGGGTTCACAAGTTATGTTTTCTCTAATGGCTTACAGACTTATTCAATCAATAAAAGTGTGCCCATTTAATTAATGTACTGTTTTATAGATCGGTTTGGCAGTTTACATATATGACGTCATAGTTCACGGTGTTAATGCACTATAGTGTAATCACAATAAAACGAGTTTTTATGACTCTTTCTCATGATGATGGGAATGGAACTATATTTGAAAGCTTTTTGTCACTGATCAAAAGTCGATTAATTACTATCAGACCTTTACCATACTGCTGATCGAATTATATTATTCTCCCTGTGTCCCAAAAACATGTTGAGTGAAATGCGCAATAATAGACCCGAAAACGAAAGCTATGATACAAAAAATAATTAGTTAACAATATATGTTCTTTCACCATCTTAAGTGTGGAAGTAAATAAGATGACGATTCTATAGAATGCATTAATTGATTCTGATATGTTAACATGTTTCGCAGATTATCTAAAGCTTACAATTTATTTCTCCCCTGCATCTACATAGACTATTTTACAGACATCAGTCAGATGGGATATATTGATTGCGTAGGATATATGGATAAATTGTGTTTTTTCTCTCTGTAAGTGCCACAAAGCCAAGTTAAAGATAGAGTGAATTCTGATGTCGTATCGTAGCTCAGAAATAAGATTACATGTTACACATGGATTGCCTCTTGTTCGGTGACGAAGAGATAAATATCTCTGGTGATCTTCAAATAAATTGCAGATCCACCATAACTAAATCAAAGCCTTGAGTGATGAAATACATCCGTTGCTCTTATTTTATTAGAGGAAGAAATATGTGGTTCTTTGTTTAAACACGAGCGATGTGGTTTCAGAATATGACAGCGTAATGTCGATATTCCTACAGCGATAACTGACGGATGGTGAAATAGAAAAAGTATTATGATTTCCTAATATACTGATTCTTCCATCATTATATGCTCTATGACTATTATTTGATATTTTTGTTGGAATTGACCCGCATGACAGACAATTGAGATAATATGAAAATGAACAATACTTTTATACCGTACCAAAATAACGGGTTTTGAAAATATCGGGTCTATCAAATGAACGAGTAAAGATAACGATTCATAGTGATCAATATCATAATTCCTAGAAAAGATACGGAATTAAGAGAAGGGCAAACAACAAAATGCTTCAGCAGGAGTCCGGAAGTAGATTTTACTTCCGGAAGAAGCTGACCCAAGGACATACCAGAGTGGGATCGGATGTCTAAGAGGATACAATAAATAATGAGGCCAATTTTTAAACTAAAAGTACAAAAAATGAACAGCAGGGAGAAAGGCTTATGATATGAAGTAATGTACAGATGGTATGAAAGAAAAGATAATTTGAAATACACTTTCATTAAGTTCTGAGAGAGCTTTGTTTGCAGTGAATTTATGTATCTTACCTGTAGACAATGAGGACGAATTAAAGAGAAACAATAACAGGACTCCCACAGTCCCAAGCACAATCTCCAGTGTGTATTCTGTGAAATAAGTACCAGGAAATAAAAATATAACATCTTAAAGCCCGCAAGGCAATATCGTTATGATATGTTATGTCAGTTTTAGTTGTCATTTATGAATCAGAATTTATATTTCATATGTTTGATTAAGTATTGTTGTATTTCTTTAGAAAAAAAATTCAAAGCCGTTTTAATTTGATATCGATATGTATCTAACTTAATTAATTGATACTGCATTACTCATGAAGGAAAGTGCAATTCATCTTTCCCGACCATTACCTCTGCATTTTACTCACGTTTTGGGGGTATACATCTTTCTCGTCTATACCCACAATCTGGTTCATCATCTGGAGGGTGTCCAGAAACCCAATCAATAACGTCTGAACCGTATAATCTGAGCACCTGAAACAAAAAACAAAAAACTAACGAATATATGTATGCATTGCATTACATTGCATCACCACAGCTTGAGTGACCGATCAACAGGGGATGATTACTCCTCCTAGATACCTGATCTATCTCTGGTGTGTCCATGGATCTGTGTTTAGCTTACTCTTAAATAATTATGTATTATTTATCTTATTTATAAGATTGATTACTGTTCGTTATCTTCTCTTATTCATGTCTGTCTGTATGTTGAATGTTTGTTTTACATCATGTCGAGAAATTTTCGCGCATATTGAGATGTTATCAGCTTTGGGTGAAATACCAAATTAGACCTATGTTAGCCTCAGGGCCGTAGCAGTGAGTGTTCTTTATGTGCCAACGCCTGCCACGACACGGTACCCCACTTTTAAAGTTACATCCGAATGGCCCAATTCAAAAGTTATGGCCAATTTTAAAGTTAGTAGGTCGAACTTCAAGGTCAAGGTCAGGTCAAAACATTTTGGTACTAGTAGAAAGGGCTTGTCATAAGGAACACACATGTGTAATATGAAAGTCCCATCACTTGCCATTCAAAAGTTATGGCCAATGTTAAAGTTTTTTTGTGGACAAACGGACAAACAGACAAACTAACAGACCAAAAACTATGGCATAAAGTATGGAAGGGAATTGCAATCATAATCCTATGCATCTTTCTTCTGTTCATTTTACTATATGACATTTTTAATTACATGTAATCTTAGGTTTCAATTTACATTGATTTCGTAATTCTAAAATTTATTAAAAATATCGATATAGTATAATCAAGGNAGTCTTTAAAAAGTAGGTCAAACTTCAAGGTTAATGTCAAGAGGTCAAAAGGTATGGCACCAGTAGAAATGGCTTGTCATAAGGAACACACATGTGTAATATGAAAGTCCCACCACTTGCCATTCAAAAGTTATGGTCAATAATAAGTTTTTGAAAAGTAGGTCAAACTTCAAGGTCAGGAGGTCAAAAATGTTGGTACTAGAAGAAAGGGCTTGTCATAAAGTACAAGGGTGTGAAATATGAAAGTCCGATCACTTGCCTTTCAAAAGTTATGGCCAATGTTTAAGTTTTTGAAAAGTAGGTCAAACTTTAAGGTCAAGGTCAGGAGGTCAAAAATTTTGGTACCAGTAGAAAGGGCTTGTCATAAAAAAACACACATGTGTGATATGAAAGTCCCACCACTTGCCATTCAAAAGTTATGGCCAAGGTTAAAGTTTTTCGGACAAACAGACAAACGGACAGACCAAAAACTATATGCCCCCGAAGCGAAGATTCCGGGGGCATAAAAATACAAGAAGGATGTATAGAAATATGGTGGTCATTCCCTTCCATAAGTATAATAAAACATTACCAAGTGTTTCTTATTGTTTCATAATTATAAATTTATTCACATGGTTACATGTACCTACCACGCCAATTACGGCTATGAAAATGACGAAGGCCATAAGAAGGTACGAGGTATGTGCTTTTGCACTGATGTCTGGATGCCTGGTTTGATAAATCTTCAGCATACACAGGCAAGCTATGATGTACATAAATGAAGTGTCTACAAAGAAAATTCAGAACATAATATACCATAACATGTATAAGTTTTGATAGATGAAAGAAAAATAACACCAGAAAATAGGTCTTTTTAACAAAGTCCAACTTAATATTACAGGAAACACACAATGTCTACAAAACTTCATTAATTTATGATAAAAGGATTGACAACACTATATATCCATTAGTCATTCTATGGTGGGGGCATAAAATGTTTACATTTTGTATGAATCTATATATCTAAAAACAAATAATAGTTTCCACTGTACCAAACTGGAAGTTGGAGTAAGTAGGACAAACATGGTAGCAGGCACTCATGACACCCTCCATGATCAGAGCGATCCCCATGGCGAAAAAGAGACCAAAGTGTTGAGGAATCCCCATCTCTTTCTTCATGGAACTTTCCAGTTGTACAGCTCTGTCATAAATCAGTTTTCTGCAGAACAAACAAAATCAAATGAACTTCATTGCCTCATATCTGCACCTGTATGGGATGATATTCAATATTGAAAAGAACCTCCATTTTTAAAAAGTTTTTTTATCACGTGCTCAGGCTACAGCATGCATAACACAGAAAATTGCTGAGGCACTCTATACTTTAATCCAACAATGCACATTCAATACACACTATACAAAAATCAATTCAGGTTTTGCTTAATCTAAAAATAAAAAAAAAAACAAGATGTGTTTGTGAAACACTCATGCCCCAGGATTCCACAAGCCAGTGGAAAAGGCTTGCCAAAAGGATTACACCATGTAAAATTTGAAAAGTCTATCA
>CAJDSM010001989.1:0-12876 GCA_903981925.1 Ostrea lurida
ATATATATATATATATATATATATTCCAAAGCCCATGCATTTTTTATACAGACATAAAACACATATCCCTGTAACTTATTTTGGTCATTTTGTTTTTTTTGTTCTGATAAATCATAAACGATGTACAATTGATATAACCTATATAAGTAGTTGAAGGGTTACAGGTTTTATTCTATCAATTTCATATTTATTTTTATTCATTTTCTATTGCAATTGGTCTACGACCGTCGTCATGCATCTTGCGTTGTCCGTTAACAATTGAACATTTTTAATTTCTTCTTGATAACTACCATTCCAATGGTCTTTTCAAATTTGGTAGAAGCATCTTTTGGACAAGTGGCACATAAATTGTAAATTTCAGGACTCTTTGCAACCCTCAGGGTCCTTGTGCAGGACAAAAAGTGACTTTAAATTTTCTAAAATCTTTTTCTTTACAACTGCATATGTCTGAGAGAAACTAAATCATAGGGATATAGAGCAAGAAGGCCTACCAAAATTGTAAATTTGGTGATCCCAGGGTAGGGTTCTGACCCGGGGCAGGCCAAACAGGTACATAGTGTTATATGTAAAACTTTTGAAAAAACATCTTCTTTATTGCTATTAATTGATATTAAACTAAAACTAAATGGATATTTTTAATGAACAGGGAGTTTTCTATCATAATTTGTAATTTCATGATCCTAGGGTAGGGGTTTTGGTATTAGGGTTGGGCCGAAATGGTCATTGATGAAATGTGTTAACAATTGAACGTTTTTTCTTTCTTCTTGATCACTATGATTCCCATTCTTTTCAAATTTGGTATGAAATAAATTTAGGACAAAGGGGACATGAATTGTAAATTTCAGGACTCTTGCACCCCAGGGGCCTTAAGGGTAGGGGGAAAAAGACAAATTTTCAAAAGTCTTCTTCTCTGCAGCCACACATGTCTAAGAAAAACTAAATGCGTAGTGATGTAGAGCAGGAATACCTCTACCAAAATTGTAAATTTGGTGATCCCCGGGGTAGGGGTTTTGACTCCAGGGGGGCGCCAAACTTGGTACATATAGTGTTTATATGTAAACATATAAAAAACATTTTCTTTAATGCTATTCATATTCTAAAATTTGAAACTAAATGGATATTTGGTATGAGAAGGGAGTCTTTTTAATTGTACCCCAGCAACGAAATTGGGGGGTGAGGGGTGGGGTTATACTGAAATTGGGTTGTCCCTCCGTCTGTCTATAGATGCACTGAGTGTTAGAGCATTCATAATCCTTTCTACTTAGAGTCACCATATCTTACATATTGAACAACCTATGGGAGGAATATGTTCCCTATTGAATTTGGGGTCAGAGGTCAAGCACACTGAACATTAAAATAACAATATACAGTTTCAATCTAAAATTCATATTTTGGAAGATGATTACATGTGAACAATAGATTCCATATTCAGGCTTAAATGCAAAATATGAGACTTCCTATAATGGCAATAATACTCAGGTGATAATTAAGGCCTGTTTCTTTTTCTGTTTTATATTGTTACATGCTAACAATATTGTTGGCCTGTTTATGGAATAATATGATGTATCAATATACATTGACAGGGATATGGAAAAGCTGGAGGGGGGATGTTAAATGAATAATATAATTTTAAGAAATTAATGAATACAGTATAAATGTCAAATTCATTCATCAGCTAGATAAATATGAAACTCTGTGCAACCTATGACATATTTCAGAACCAAACTGAAATCGTTATTTTTTAGATACAAATTTATTGTAACTTTAGACATGTAAAATATATCATTTAGAGTCTTAGACATTTCCACTGCATCTTTTTTTTTTTTTCCTTGCTTTTTGTTTTTTTTTTTTTTGAGCTCATCTGAACCGAAGGTTTCAAGTGAGCTTTTTCTGATCGCCTGTTGATCCGTTCGTCGATGTCTGTACTTCCGGTTAACTTTTCACATTTTCGACTCTTCAAGAACCACTGCGGCCAAATTTAACCAAACTTGGCTACATTATCATCCTTGGGTTGAAGGGGATTCAGTTTGTTCAAATGAAGGACTGGGCCCCTTCAAGGGGAACGATAATCACGAAAATATCTCGCAAAATATATATATGGCTGAATATAACGCTGTGGTGCTAGTATCTCTTATAAATTCTTCTATCTCTCTCAGATACCGAGCTAAGTTGGGCTTCTACAAGGCTAAACTTTATCGCAATCAAACATATACACATACGATATCGACACGATTCATGCTGTTTTAGTTCACAGTAATAGATGGGCGTGATGGTTACATGGCGCGTTGCACGTCGGTCCCCCAAGTCCACCGCGCGAGGTTGTTGGATCCAAGGTTTTACATATTATGTGTATATAGGAAAATTCTTTTCAAGATACTTCTCCATATCGAGCGCGTCAACGATGACTCAACGACTCCTGACGAAGCATATAGAGAATGATGCGATACTAGAGTTTCTGGCTCGTTCGTCTTCTAGATACGAATACTCATGCCCCCCCCCCCCCCCACGTCAGTATGCGTGCGCGTGTGTGCCTCGTGGTGGGGCACATCTCGGATATTCAAAATCCGCTCCGGCTACTACCGCTCTTTCTTAGTAAAAGCCCTCTCATGTGCTCAGGTGAGCGATAGCATGGGCCTTCTTTTGTCTGTTTGTTTTGGTATGGGCCTCTTGTTTTTATTTGGGTTTTTTTTCTTCTCGTTTTACTATACTTAGATTGCACAATCATTTGATATCCTATTTAAGATTAAAATATATTCTCAATGTATATTTGATTTCCTTTTTTATAAAAATCCTTTTATTCATCAATTGTATTTATGATACATCAGTACGCATGCACTTGATGGATATGATAATGTTACCAGTACTGCTTACATGATTAAACAATGTGACAAAGATTTTTATTTTAAGAACTTTTCTTTCTTTTTATTTTTGTATATTGTTTATTAAAAACAATTGTTATGGGCTATATTCATGACTTTTTTGCGCATATATATATGTTATTCAATGAGTACTACTATATAATATATATATCTACTTATGGAGGGTATTTAAACTGTATAATTACTAACCTCGATATAATCATTACTATTAAATAATTTAGGGTTATACAACACATGTAACCTGCATGAATAATATGTACAGTTCTTTGTTTATGCATAACATGATCCCAACATACTATATGAGGAATGATTTCACACAAAGTGTCAGAAGACCTAAGCTGTGTATATGACTGAAGTACCACATAGTGGTTCAGTATGATCAGTTTTCATAAATAATTACTTAAACTATGTTTAGGTGGAGTGTGCAAGGAATTTTACATCATGGTTTAGGTAAGATAAAATTCATTCAAATTCAGTTCAGTCCTATTTTAGGCGGAAGCGCCTATTGCAATTGCTTAAATGTGACCGGAGGTCAGGAGCCCTTTTTCATGGTACTCCAAGCGGAATTCACATAAACAAAGGGCATGCAACTCGCTAATTAAATTTGGGATAAGCATCACAACAGAGTAACGACAGTTAAAAACAGATTTTCAAATGAATATGTTCTATTGTCATTAATGAATCTAAAAATTGACCAAAGAAACAACGGCTAAGCACATGGTCTCTAACGTAACGCACTCTAAATAAGATAACGCAAAAGACAGTGAATTACCTCGATCTCTTTGTAAATATCAGTGTAAATATCATAATCAACATACGTAACCCGGTATAAACATAAGTATTGATTAAAGTAAGTTAACAAGATTTAATATTATTAAACAATTAAACAAACAAAAAGAAATATTCATGTTAATTGTAATCCGTCAGAAAAGTTTTGAACGCCTAAATTGATTATGATATTGAAATTCTATTAACTGTTTATACGGGTTTGCAGAGACACAATAGTATATATTAAGTGAGCAGACACATACATCATATGTAATAAAACGCGGAAAATGAAGATTTTTTTTTTAATTTCATATTTTTTTTTTTAAGGTAGCCCACTACACTAAAGCTATTACTCTTTTAACACAACGTCACAAATATGGCGATTTAAATAGTTTGTGAAAAGCTTGTTTCGATCAATTTGATCGTGTAACTTCATAGCTCAGTAGGTAAAGCATCGGTTTGGTAAACCGTAGGTCCCGAGTTCCAATCCGCCAGGACTTTTGTTCATATTTACTACGAGAATTTTTGAAAATCATGATTTTTGTATTCAAATTTCATATTTTCCACTTTTCACGTGTATAATTATTATATATCATCATATCTTTCATGATCAAATTATATCATTCCTTTTGAGAAACTTTCCAATGTAGTGGGCCACCTTAATATGAGTTTTGGTATATCATGAAAAATAGAAAATTCAGGACTTCTTTAATTTTGTACTGTACAAGATATTCTATGGTCCTTATATTGAAACCCTTTTTAGCTCACCTGAACCGAAGGTCCAAGTGAGCTATTCTGATTGCCTTTTGTCCGTCGTCCGTCCGTCTGTCTGTCTGTCTGTCTGTTAATTTTTCACATTTTCAACTTCTTAAGATTCGCTGGACCAAATTTAACCAAACTAGGTACATTGATAAAACCAAAGTATAGAAATTGAGTCTTGGCAGTGGAGAGGCCGACAACACAAGGTTCCAAGCGCCGCGAGCCCGAGAACCACGAATAACATTTTTTGGTGTAATAATAGGCTACGGTTCCAAGTCCGGAATTCATAATGTTGAATCATATCCAGTTTATTTTAAAAGACACACATATTTTTTTATAGGCGGTCTACTTGAGTCACTGAGAGAGTATTTAAAATTACAGTCTCTATCGTTTATTAAAAAACACTGTTTCGTCCACACAACACGACGAGTGAATTTATACTATAGCCGTGTACAATATGTTGTGCCGGAAAACCTACTTTGTATGTCCCGAACTTGCATGATGTTTGATGAAGCATGCCTTTCACTGAGAAGATATGTAATAAATCTGTAAGTTTATTTGACTCTATAAAGCAAAGTAATCAAGAGTCACTTAACTGTAAAGAGGATGATACCAATGGAACGTACTGGACAAAAATCAAATATCACTAAAAGTCCAAATGGGTGGAAGTAACAATAATCGAGCAATAAAATAATATTAACAGATACATAGCCACGATGCAGCCAGCAAAGTAAAGGTTTATGACACTAAGACCATATATTAAGCCCCACCACATCCATCCTCATATTTTAAAAATATCCAGAGTTAATATCTCAGTCAAGGGCCGAAGCAGAACATGTATGAAATCATTGTACATTTTTCCCCCTACCCCCACTTAAAAAGGCACCCACTGAGCGAATTGTGCTAACCGAAAAAATTCCCATGAAACAATTGTTACAATGCATCATTTTCCCGACTATTATTGTCGTATCCTAAAATATAAGTATAAATCTTTAAATTTGGATAATTAACACTATATCTATTTAGATAAATGTAACATGCGGTAATCGGTAGTGATGTTCACACGAGAGAAAAGCAGGCGATAGAGAATATAACACGTAATGCACTCAATATGATTCATGACACAAGAACATATTTCATCACCATCGAACCATTTTCGGACCGACTCTCTCAGCAACTCTGATCATTCACCAATAATAGCACTTACACCTCGACGTAAATGATTTTATTCAGAAATAGCCGATAGTAGACCCTCTCGTTCATTCCTACACAGATAAATTATTACACACGTTTTTAGTTACTTAGTTTAATATCAATTAAATAGCAATAAAGAAGATGTTTTACTAATTGTTCACTATTTCACCTATAAGATACTATCGTTATTGTGTCACCCGCTACTTTGAGTTCCCTGTACCAGCACCCAGGGGTCAGAGACCATCAACCTTCACTTGAGACGGGGATGCGAACACCATTTACAATTATTTCTGTTATGGCAACGACAGGCCTTACGTTCTATAGCTCTATTTAGTACTCCCTATCATTCAAGTTTCTCATCAGGGACAATGATGTAAGTATTGCATCTCTCGTCAAAAGCAAATCACCATCCTTTGTATTTCAGGTTTATTTGTTGCATATCCAATACCATTCGGAGAGGTACCGGAGAGAAAAGAGAGAGAATGCCGATACCGTTCAAGATGCGATCTGAGAAGAAAACTAAAGTGTCATAGCGAGTTATCATACACATATTGAGAGAGCAACACGAAGGAGTCCATGTACCAATATGCTTACTTTGTTAAATTTTGGTGTCCCGACCAAGGTAGATGTTTGAGCGGTTTCTTTGCTACGCCCTGTCGGAGCAGGTGTTCTCCCAATACGTCATGGTCATCACAGATGTATAGTGGTTCATTTAATAGCGTCAGTGTGTTAATAAATCCGGATCATATTTCTGAGAACAAACACTTCTGTTATTGCTATATATTCGTATATTTAGATTAATAGAATCTAATATGGAACTTCAAGTTTCTTTATTTACAGAATCCGTGAACAAGGGTAGTTTTTTGGTTCATACTTCATATTTTTATTGGTTTCAATTTTTACATGTATCCTATTGTTTATGTAGGTCTGGACCTTCGACTGTGCGCCTGTGTTAGTCTTATTTTTTGAGGTTGGTTGACGAGTTGACTGGATCAGCAGTTCCGGGTTCTGCACGACCCACGGCCTGGGCCCTGCATGGAATGAAGAAATTTGTCAGTTACATGGATGAGCTATCTGAATATAACATTGGAATGATTTTTGTGTAACATGTAGTGCTTAATAGACCCACCCATTGAACGTCAGTGGTGTATCTGTGACGTTGCTTTGAGGCCTTAGGGATATCTATGAATTTCTCTTCAGTCTTTTCTTAAATTTTGGGCTCATTATTGAATGGGGAGTGTCTTTTCCCCCATCTTCTACCAGATTATTCATTGATCCGAGGCACCACACACCCCACCCTATTACATTAAGCTTCCTGAGATTAAGGTAGATCCAAACTTTGAATCAAAGATCAATAACTTCCGGAGATAAGAAGCGGAGTAGCGAACACACAGGAGATAACAATTGATAGATTTTTCATCTAAGAAAGTGTATCCTTTCCTTCCTCCAAGTCAATCAATCCTGCAGGTGCCGCCTTATAGTTGAGCCCTGGGAAGGGGCTAAACATTACCTTTATAAATAAAATAGAAAAAATTAATAACTTCAAAAGTCTTGAGTCTTCCCTTCGGCAGGCAGGCTCACACACCTCAGGCGAAGAGTCTGGCCCTTGGGCCTCCTGTTTTTTGCTACTGGTGTATAATTAAGCGAGTTTATCATAGCTAAAATTTTGTTATGCTTACTGGTTCATATTTTGTCTTATAGTTAAACAATCTAAAGAACACTGCGGAGAGTATTGATATACTGGATGTCATATTGACAGTGCCAAGAAGGATATCATTTTCCATTCCTATCAGATCAAAGCCTGAGTCTATTGTTCCTGGTCCATTAATAAAACTATGTTAGGTACCATAAATGGTAGTTTTAAGTGAATATGTTGGCTTGAGTATTTGAAAACTCTCTTTACAGAGGGTAAGAAGCGGTTTTGGGAAATTCCACATCCTGAATCAGCAGTTGACATGCTATCTAGCTAACTGAGGGGGCTGCCCTAAGCCTAGAAGCCATATATAATCTGAAAGCGCGAATGCAGAAAATATAAAACCGCAACTTGGGTATACATCACTTACCTGTTGATGTGTTCATTTTAAAAAAAAGGCAAAGGTCATTTTGTGAAAA
This sequence comes from Ostrea lurida, assembly GCA_903981925.1. Taxonomy (NCBI): domain Eukaryota; kingdom Metazoa; phylum Mollusca; class Bivalvia; order Ostreida; family Ostreidae; genus Ostrea; species Ostrea lurida. The sequence goes on from CAJDSM010001989.1 coordinate 7,713, forward strand.
TGAACAGTCTACAAAGTTAATGTGTACAAGAATTATATAAAAGCTTTCTTTTCACTAACACCCTAAAATTAATATAAATATTATCTTTAGTTTAAGAATTAGTCCTATTTTTTGTATACATGATTATTTCCACCCTGTTTAATCTTTGGGATTTCAAAGGATACAGATGCAAGCATGGGATCACTGAGAAAAATTCTGATATTTTTCCAGACATAAACTCTTCCAATTGTAAGTAGATACATAAATATCATGAGTATATTTACTTGATATGTAACGAACTTTCTGTTTTGACCATATAGCTATTGCAGTACATGTTGGTTACATATAATGTTCAAATTTGATCGCTGAATTGTTTTTTAAAGCATTGGTACTTGACCTTTCAATGTGAATAGGTTTAGTACACTTGAAAATTGGATATGTCACCCAGACTTTGATTATAATTGTGATGCATAAATGACACAATGTATACTACCTTTAACTGAGTGTACATTTCAGCACTTCTATCGACAATGCAATTTCCTAAAATTGGACAAGACATAAAACAAATGTACACAATTCTCTAGAGCTCAATGGGCTTTTGACATTGGTAGCTCAATGATTTTCAAATTTTTAACTTCTTTGCAAGCCAATTACCTCTCTACATGGAATGCCTTTTGAGGCAATCGTCTATCTCTAAACAATTTCTTCAGGATCAAGTTGCTTTTGCCTTGGAAATGTAGGGATGTTATTAAATATTCTGTATTTTGCTAACAGATTCTTGAACCAATGATTCCCTATCGGCGCATTATGTCACTGGTCAAGCAGCATCAAACTTGCCTACATCTAATAGAGTCGAGTGCTCAATGATTTGCCTGTCGGACTATGAGCGTCCTAAGCTACGAGGAAACATATGAGACTGCCCATTAGGTTTATACACATGGTTTTTTCATATGTGTTTTTAAATGTTTATAGGAGACCTGTTTTTTGATTGTGGCCTCAACATTTGATGGCTTATGAATAGGTTGTTTGTTGCATTAAGATGACGAGTTGTTTGGGAAAACTTTTTAGCAAAATCTGTTGGCGGTGTGTTCCTTAATAATTTCTATAGAGGCCAGAATTGGGTTTGCTTCTAGCTCTTTCTAGCTGAAAAATATCTAATAAAGTTTATTCACGTTGTAACAAGCTTTTTGAAACGAGTGGATTCACATACTACTAAGAACATTGCAGTTGCACAATAATCTTTGCTTGTCTGAGTTATTATCAGGTTTAAGGACAACTGAATTTCTATAGTGGACTTAACAAACACAATTTGTAATCAAAAGCTGCGACATTAAATATTAAAAAGCAGCATGAAATGAACCATAACCCATCAACCGCTGAATGATTAATTCATTTTGCTAATCATGTTATATCATTGCCACTCAATTGCAAATCTGCCTACGTAGGTATTTCAATTGAATTTCTTTTAGAGAACACAGTTGGACAAACATAAATATGTATACCTGGCAAGTGATTGTGCATGAACACTGTGGCATGAGGATCTGCCACTTGATCTATATACTATTCTAATTATGTTTGGGCAACTCAATATCCAATCAAATGTAAATATTAGATCATTTAAAGATGGTCTTCTTTGGATGGGGTACAGGCAGTGGGACTCGCAGCCCTCTTTGCGCTTGGCTCTGTCTATGCAGAGCAAGCGGATCATCGGCGAGCTCACTGTGCGCTCTGGAACTCTGATTTCTATAGTGCGGAGGTGAGGCAGTGGGACGCTAATCGCAAGTACTCATGAAATTGCCTTGGCCTCTAGTCTAATCAGTGCAGTGGTACTCCGCAGTGGAGTCTTGTCTGTCATTCTGGGCTCCCGTTCCTTGATTTGATATCCGTGAGGAAAAGCATGCTAGTCTCACGAGCATTCATAATACGTATGTCTAAACACTCATAGAGTCACGCATAGTCTTACATATTGGAGCAACCTACCCTGCGAGTGAATACCTCCCGTCACCTATACATGGAGAGAGCTGGGGTCCACGCAGGGATTCAAAGTCCACATACTGAACAATCTGAAAATAACAATATACAGTTTCAATCTAAAAATTCATATTTGGAAGATGATTACATGTGAACAATGATTCCATATTCAGGCTTAAATGCAAAATATGAGACTTCTATAATGGCAATAATACTCAGGTGATATTAAGGCCTGTTTCTTTTTCTGTTTTATATTGTTACATGCTAACAATATTGTTGGCCTGTTTATGGAAATAATATGATGTATCAATATACATGACAGGGAATGGAAAAGCTGGGAGGGGGATGTTAAATGAATAATATAATTTTAAGAAATAATTGAATACAGTATAAATGTCAAATGTCATTCATCAGCTAGATAAATATGAAACTCTGTGCAACCTATGACATATTTCAGAACCAAACTGAAATCGTTATTTTTTAGATACAAATTTATGTAACTTTAGACATGTAAAATATATCATTTAGAGTCTTAGACATTTCCACTGCATATGTCTTTTTTTTTTTTTCTTTTTCTTTTTTTTTTTTTCCTTGCTTTTTTTTTTTTTTTTAGCTCATCTGAACCGAAGGTTCAAGTGAGCTTTTCTGATCGCCTGTTGTCCGTCGTCTGTCTGTCTGTCGTTAACTTTTCACATTTTCGACTTCTCAAGAACCACTGGGCCAAATTTAACCAAACTTGGTACATTATCACCTTGGGTGAAGGGGATTCAAGTTTGTTCAAATGAAGGACTGGGCCCCTTCAAAGGGGGATAATCACGAAAATGCAAAAATAGGTGGTGCATTTAAAATCTTCTTCTCAAAGAACATTGGGCTAGAAAAGCTGAAATTTATATGAAGCTTCCTGATACTTTGGAGATTCAAGTTTATTCAAATAATGACCCCGGTTACAATGGGTCCCAGCAGGGGATCAAAGTTTTAACATATTATGATTAATAGGAAAATTCTTTTAAAATCTTCTTCATTGAACCAGAAGAGTAGATATTTACCTGAAAGCTTCCTGATATGGACTAGATTTAAGTTTGTTTAGATAATGCCCCCCCCCCCCCCCTCCGAGGTTGGGTGGGGCCACAATACGGGATTAAAGTTGCTACTACGCTCTTCTTAGTAAGCAGTGCTCAGGTAGCATATGGCCCTGGGCCTCTTGTTTTTATTTGGGTTTTTTTTCTTCTCGTTTTACTATACTTAGATTGGCACAATCATTTGATATCCTATTTTAAGATTAAAATATATTCTCAATGTATATTTTGATTTCCTTTTTTATAAAATCCTTTTATTCATCAATTGTATTTATGATACATCAGTACGCATGCACTTGATGGATATGATAATGTTACCAGTACTGCTTACATGATTAAACAATGTGACAAAGATTTTTTTTAAGAACTTTTCTTTCTTTTTATTTTTGTATTTGTTTATTAACATGGTTATGGACACATGACTTTTTGCATATAATATATATATATATATTATATATATATATATATATATAATATATAATATATATATATATATAATATATATATATATATCACACATGTAACCTGCATGAATAATATGTACAGTCTTTGTTTATGCATAACATGATCCCAACATACTATATGAGGAATGATTCACACAAAGTGTCAGAAGACCTAAGCTGTGTAATAGACTGAAGTACACATAGTGGTCTCAGTTGATCAGTTTTCATAAATAATTACTTAAACTATGTTTAGGTGGGAGGTGCAAGGAATTTTACATCATGGTTTAGGTAAGATAAAATTCATTCAAATTCAGTTCAGTCCTATTTTAGGCGGAAGCGCCTATTGCAATTGCTTAAATTGACCGGAGGTCAGAGCCCTTTCTTCATGTATCCAAGCGGAATTCACATAAACAAAGGGCATGCAACTCGCTAATTAAATTTGGGATAAGCATCACAACAGAGTAACGACAGTTAAAACAGATTTTCAAATGAATATGTTCTATTGTCATTATATGAATCTAAAAATTGACCAAAGAAACAACGGTAAGCACATGGTCTCTAAGTACGCACTCTAAATAAGATAACGCAAAAGACAGTGAATTACCGATCGACTTTGTAAATATCAGTGTAAATATACATAATCAACATACGTAACCCGTATAAACATAAGTATGATTAAAGTAGTTAACAAGATTTAATATTATTAAACAATTAAACAAACAAAAGAAATATTCATGTTAATTGTAATCCGTCAGAAAAGTTTTGAACGCTAAATTGATTATGATATTGAAATTCTATTAACTGTTATACGGGTTTGCAGAGCCACAATAGTATTATATTAAGTGAGCAGAACACATCAATCATATGTAATAAAACGCGGAAAATGAAGATTTTTTTTTTAATTTCAATATTTTTTTTTTAAGGTAGCCCACTACACTAAAGTTATACTCTTATATAAAACCACGTCAACAATATGGCGATTTAAATAGTTTGTGAAATAGCTTGTTTCGATCAATTTGATCGTGTAACTTCATAGCTCAGTAGGTAAAGCATCGGTTTGGTAAACCGTAGGTCCCGAGTTCGAATCCGCCAGGACTTTTGTTCATATTTACTACGAGAATTTTTGAAAATCATGATTTTTGTATTCAAATTTCATATTTTCCACCTTTTTCACGTGTATAATTATTATATATCATCATATCTTTCATGATCAAATTATATCATCTCCGTTTGAGAAACTTTCCAGATGTAGTGGGCCACCTTAAATTATGAGTTTTGGTATATCATGAAAAATAGAAAATTCAGGACTTCTTTAATTTTGTACTGTACAGATATTCTATGGTCCTTATATTGAAACCCTTTTTAGCTCACCTGAACCGAAGGTCCAAGTGAGCTATTCTGATTGCCTTTTGTCCGTCGTCCGTCCGTCTGTCTGTCTGTCTGTCTGTTAATTTTTCACTATTTTCAACTTCTTAAGATTCGCTGGACCAAATTTAACCAAACTAGGTACAAATCATCCTGGGTGAAGGGGTTCAAGTTTGTTCATGAAGGACCCCGGGGGTTGGGTGGCCCCAATAGGGGATCAAAGTTTACATGATTATAGTAGGGAAAATCTTTGAAATCTTTTCAAGAACCACTGGGCTAGAAAATCTGAAAATTTGTATGAAAGCTTCCTGAAATAGTGAAATTCAAGTT
>CAJDSM010001989.1:12901-28534 GCA_903981925.1 Ostrea lurida
CAAATCATGACCTTCCTCCTAAGGTTGGGTGGGGCCACAATAGGGGATTAAAGTTGCTACTACTGCTCTTCTTCTTAGTGAAGCAGTGTTCAGGTGAGCAATGTGGCCCATGGGCTCTTGTTTTAATTTTTTTTTTGTTGGTGGCTACAATTTTATATGTAGACTGACCCGTGGGGTTCCGGGTTAGAATATGTCCCCAGCATCTCCATGCGTGTCGTAGGAGGCGAATGAATGGGGCGGTCTTTTGAATGAGACTAGAAAAACGGAGTCCCCAATGTCACAGCAGTTGTGACACGGCACCCCCCCCCCCCCCCTGCTCAAAGGCCCTGAGTGCCGAGCGTCGACCTAAGTGCAGTACTTCACCGGCAATGGTGACGTCTCCACAAGAGTGAAATATTCTCGAGTTGGACTTAAAACAATAAATAATCAATAAATTATATGTAGACTAAGCATTGTCTACTTGATATTCTAAGTACCTCTTGTTTGATTGTACATGTATATTTAGCATTAATTGGTACAGTCCCAGTGACCCAAGAAAGAAGACAACCCATATCAATACTGTTTCAAATGCCAAAGTCAAAGTACTAAAATATTGAAAATTTTTGTTTGTTTCAGAAGCGTTTAAGAGTGAGTGAATTAGAAACAGTGATTGACCGGTATTGATCCTCAGGACACACAATCAAAATTCAGGCTGTAATTCTCGACCAAAAATCATGCTTCCGCCTAACAGTTGTCTCAATACTTTGATTTTATCTCGTGTCTACATGCATTGAATTTCTCATTTTATGGCCATTGTTCATTTTTTCTGTACAAATCCCTCAATCTGTGTAGGACATTTAGTCAGCTTTAGAATACACATAAATCATATGTCATGACTGGTATGAAGTAATCGTGTAATACAGAATATTTTTTATGAATATACATGTAGTTGGGAATGTCCCTTTTGTCTTTCAGTGTACTTAAACACAGTCACACGGTTATATAGACTGATAATGTGGGATTGGTACTTTTTGCCAGAGGGTTAGAGTTTGACATAACTGGACATGTTGACTATTGTACAACACATGTGTCAGAGAATTGATGAAACAAGATTTCTTTATGGAAGTATAATGTTAAAGTTCTTTGGATCCAACAGGAAATTAATGTTTTGGTCGGTAATAGTTTGTAATATTGTACTTTTGAAGGTGACCGCGTGTGTTTAACGAGGAAGATTTTTTTCCTGATAACTTGTGGATTATAACAATTATCACACAGGTACGGGTTACTCATGTGTATTAGTATTTTCCACCTGTTGGATAACCTGTATAAGTACAGGGGAAAAAATAACTGTGTAAAGCTAAGTCCATTTGAATTTGCAGTGCATGCTACTAGTATATGAATTAATCTAGCACTAAATGATAGTTTCTGAATCCATTAACTTTGTTTTTTTTGGCAAGACATGACTGTATATAATTAGGGCCCCGCATCGACAGATGCAGTGCTCTATAGTTTTCACTTTGTCTATCTGTCCGTCCGTCTGTCCGTCATCAATTTTTGTGAATACCAAAACTCAAAACCTATACATTGCACATAGATGAAATTTTGCAAACTTGTTTCTCACCATCTGCAGATGTGCATATTGAAATTTGGTCTTATAGGGGTCAATATTTTGAAGAAAACTTCATTTTCCCATGAAAATTCGCAGATTTTGAGAACCATAATTTGTGAACACTAAAATTCAAAACCTATACATTGTGCAAAGCTGAAATTTTGCATACTTGTTTCTCACTATCTGCAGATGTGCATATTGAAATTTGGTTTGATAGAGGTAAATATTTTGGGGGGAAATTTAACTTTTTCATGAGAATTCGCAGATTTTAAGAATTGTACTTTGTGAACAAAAAAAAATCAAAACCTATACATTACACTTAGGTGAAATTTTGCACACTTGCTCATCACCATATGCAGATGTGGATATTGAAAGAAGACAATATTTTGGGAAAAATCTTCATTTTTCCATACAAATTCACAGATTTTGAAAATCAAATCTTGTGAACCCTACAACTACAAACCTATACATTGTATATAGCTAAAATTTTGCACACTTGTTTATCACCATATGCAGATGTGTACATTACATTGCCTTGGCGGGGCCTTTGATGACTTTGTCAGTGTAACTTAATTTCAATACATGTTAAATTGGGTATCACATGATGTACAACAAAGTCTAATATTTTTGGGGGAATATTTGATACACATTAACGGATCCCCTTACACACTAGAGATATTGTACAGCACAATATGCAGTTGGTTTTTGGGGTCTTGAAATTGTTTCCAGATGTGAACAGGGTTCATAAGTTTGTCCTATTTTTGGCAGCTGCTAATAGTGCTTGATTTATGGGTAAACTTATTCAAAGTTCTTGCATAACAAACACGTTTAACCTCAGGTTGGAACAGTGTACTAAAAGGGTTAGCTAGTCTAAACTTAAAAGGACAGTCCGTATTGCCACTTTAGATTCATAAATTAGTTTGACCTATTGGACATCATTGATAGGACATTAGATAACAGAGTCCACTGAAATGTCAACACGCCCAGAGGGTTCGTTCTTAATAATTCTGATGACTTCAATCATCTAGCTGTGGTCAATTTATAGAGATTTGACAGTTTTTGTGCTATGTACATGTACTATATATTCTAGGACTGTGTGTCGTAAATCCCACTAAATTAGTGGCAAGTATTTAATTTGGAAATATGTCGATTATTTTTTAAATGCTCTTTCTTACATTCTACATGTACGTGATCAAGCAATCAATTTCTTCAATGACAGGTAGGCAAGATCAATCACTTTAGATTAATTGTTTTAAGGTGACATCACATCATTGGCTCTATCAACGAATCTACCTATCTAATTGTTTTCATGTGAAATGTAGTACCAGTTTTCAATTCACCACAAGCTTTGCTAAGGATTGTTGACTTTTGTCCCTCTAGTTGCATGATGGGTGGTGTTAATATTGGTCATCACATCATTTGGATAACAATATTATCTGAGGAAGGTAAATACCAATTTATTAGTTATGGTTTATGATGCATTGAGAGATCTAGCATATTTTTTTCACTTTGTATAGGCATGCTATTGCTTTACTTGTTTACTTTTAACTATAGGGAATATATTTAATGCTGTGAACTATTTTAACCATTTACTATTTAATTATATATATTGTTAGCCAGGTTAAATAGTGCATGTACATGTATGTCAATGTGGAATACGTTTTCCTGATACAAGTAAAATGAGCGTCACAGGCAGACTAGTCCTACAGAACACCTGACCCTCAAATAGTTACCATCCTGACCCTCCACACAGTTAGTAAGCCAGCTCCAGTCCTCACCACATTAGTCTATCCCTCCTGATCCCGTCACACATTAGTTTACCTCAGTCCTCGCACTCCACATATTACCTCCTGTCTCCTACACATATAAGTTACCCTGTCCTGCGCCCCCACACGTTTTTTAGTTACCCTCAGTCCCTCACACATTAGTTACCTCCTTGTCCCTCACACATTATTACCCTCCTGACCCTCACACATTAGTTACCCTCAGTCCTCACACTTATGCTACCCTCAGTCTCCTCACACATTAGTTACCTCCTGTCCCTCACACATTAGTTGACCTCCTGTCCCACACATTTAGTTATCCTTCCTGTCCCTTCCCACACATTAGTTACCTCCTGTCCCATCACCAGCTCAGATGTTTGCCTCCTGACTCCTCAACAATTATAGTTACTCCTTAGTCCCTCACAATCATTAGTTACCTCGTGCTGTCCCTCACACATTAGTTACACCTCAGTCTCCTCACACATTAGTTACCCGCTGAGTCCTCACACATTATGTTACCTCAGTCCCTCACACATTAGTTACCTCCTGCTTCCTCACACTTAGTTACCCTCAAGTCCCTTCACACATTAGTTACCCTGTCCCTCACACAGTTAGTTACCTCCTGTCCCTCAACATTAGTTACCTCCTGTTCCCTCACACATTAGTTACTCTTCCTAGTCCCTCACACTTATTACCTCTGTTCAACTATTACTCAGTCCCTACACATTTAGTTTCCCTCAGTCCCTCACACATTAGTACCTCGTCCCTCACACATTAGTACCGTCAGTCCTACACATTAGACCTCGTTCCCTCACACATTAGTTACCCTCAGTCCCTCACACATTAGTTACCCGTCAGTCCCTCACACATTTAGTTACCTCCTGTCCCTCATAACATTAGTACCCTCAGTCCCTCCACACATTAGTTAACCTCAGTCCCCTACAATTAGTTCCTCCTGTCCCTCCACTATAGTTACCTCCTGTCCCTCACACATTAGTTACCTCCTGTCCCTCACACATTAGTTACACCTCTATGTCCCTCACACATTAGTTACCTTCTGTCTCTCACACATTAGTTACCTCCTGTCCTCACACATTAGTTACCCTGTCCCTCACACATTACGATTACTCTTCCTGACCCTCACACATTAGTTACCCTCTGTCCCTCACACATTAGTTACCCTGTCCTCCACATCTTAGATTACCCTCAAGTCCTCACACATTAGTTACCTCCTGTCCCTCACACATTAGTTACCCTCAGTCCCTCACACATTAGTTACCTCTGACCCCTCACACATAGTTACCTCCTGTCCCTCACCATCATTGTTACCCTCAGTCCCTCACACATTAGTTAACCTCAGTCCCTCACACATTAGTTAACCTCAGTCCCTCACACATTAGTTACCTCCTGACCCTCACACATTAGTAACCTCAGTCCCTCACACATTTAGTACCCTCATCCCTCCACATTAGTTACCTCCTGTCCCTCACACATTAGTTCCTCCTTGTCCCTCACACATTAGTTACCCTCAGTCCCTCACACTATTAGTTACCCTCATCCCTCAAACAATTAGTTTACCTCCTGGTCCCTTCACACAATTAGTTACCTCAGTCCTCACACATTAGTTACCTCGTGTCCCCACACATTAGTTACCCTCAGTCCCTCACACATTAGTTACCTCCTGTCCTCACACATTAGTTTACCTCCTGTCCCTCAACATCATAGTTACCTCCTGTCCCTCACACATTAGTTACTCCTGTCCCTCACACATTAGTTTACCTCCTGTCCCTCACACATTAGTTACCCTCAGTCCCTCACACATTAAGTTACCTCCGTCCCTCCACACATTAGTTGCCTCCTGTCCCTCACACATTAGTTACCTCCTGTCCCTCACACATAGTTACCTCAGTCCCTCACACATTAGTTACCTCCTGTCCCCTCACACATTAGTTACCCTCAGTCCTCACACATTAGTACCTCCTGTCCCTTCACACATTAGTTACCCCAGCTCCTCACACATTATACCTCCTGACCCTCACACATTAGTTACCTCTGTCCTCACACATTAGTTACCTCAGTCCTCACAATTAGCTCCTGTCCCTCACCATTAGTTATATTGTCCCTCACACATTAGTTACCTCAGTCCCTCACTACATTTAAGCCTCTTCCATCAACATTAGTCTACCTCCTGTCCCTCCACAACATTAGTTACCCTGCCCTCACACATTAGTTACCTCTGTCCCTCACACATTAGTTACCTCCTGCTCCTCACACATTAGTTACCCTCAGTCCCTCAACACATTAGTTAACCTCAGTCCCTCACACATTAGTTACCTTCAGTCCCTCACACATTAGTTACCTCCTGTCCTCACACATTAGTTACCCTCAGTCCTCACACATTAGTTACCTCTGTCCCTCACACATTAGTTACCTCTCTCCTCACCATTAGTTACCTCTGTCCCTCACACATTAGTTACCTCCTGTCCCTCACACATTAGTTACCCTCAGTCCCTCACACATAGTTATACCCTCAGTCCTCACACATTAGTTACCCTCAGTCCCTCACACATTAGTTACTCCTCAGTCCCTCACACATTAGTTACCTTCTGTCCCTCAGCACATTAGTTACCTCCTGTCCCTCACACAATTAGTTACCTCTGTCCCTCACACATTAGTTACCCTCAGTCCCTCACACATTACTTACCTCGTCCCTCACATTAGTTTCCTCGTCCCTCAACATTAGTTCCTCCATGTCCCTCCACATTTTATCAGTCCTACAATTGTCCTCCTGTCCCTCACACATTAGTTACCCTCAGTCCCTCACACATTAGTTACCTCCTGTCCCTCACACATAGTTACCCTCAGTTCCCTCACACATTAGTACCTCCTACCCTCACACATTAGTTAACTCCTGTCCCTCACACATTAGTTACCTCCTCGTCCCTTCACACATTAGTTACCCCTCAGTCCCTCACACAAATTAGTTACCCTCAGTCCCTCACACATTAGTTACTCCTGTCCCTCACACATTAGTTACCTCCTGTCCCTCACACATTAGTACCCTCAGTCCCCCACACATTAGTTACCTCCTGTCCCTCACACATTAGTTACCTCCTGTCCCTCACACATTATAGTTGCCTCCTTGACCCTCACACATTAGTTACCTCCTGTCCCTCCACACATTGATACCTCCTGTCCCTCACACATTTAGTTTACCCTCAGTCCCTCACACATTAGTTAACCTCCCAGTCCCTCACACATTAGTTCACCTTCAATCCCTCACACATTAGTTACCTCCTGTTCCTCACACATTAGTTACCCTCAGTCCCTCACACATTATTACCCTCAGTCCCTCACACATTAGTACCTCCTGTCCCTCACACATTAGTTGCCTCCTGTCCCTCACAATTAGTACCTCCTGTCCCTCACACATTAATTACCCTCAGTCCCTCACACATTATTACCTCCTGTCCCTCAACATAGTTACCCTCAGTCCCTCACACATTAGTTACCTCCTGCCCTCACACATTAGTTACCCTCCAGTCCTCACACATTAGTTACCTCCTGCCCTCACACATTAGTTACCTCCTGTCCCTCACACATTAGTTACCCTCAGTCCCTCACACATTAGTTAACCTCAGTCCCTCACACATTAGTTAACCTCAGTCCCTCACACATTATTACCTCCTGTCCCTCACACATTAGTGAACCTCAGTCCCTCACACATTAGTTACTCCGACCTCACATTAGTTACCTCTTGACCCTCACACATTAGTTACCTCCTGTCCCTCACACATGTTACCCTCAGTCCCTCACACATTAGTATCCTCCTGTCCCTCACACATTAGTTGCCTCCGTCCCTCACACATTAGTTACCCTCAGTCCTCACACATTAGTTACCTCAGTCCTCACACATTAGTTACCTCCTGTCCCTAACATTAGTTATCCCTGTCCCTCACACATTTAGTTACCTCCTGTCCCTCACACATTAGTTCTCCTCGTCCCTCACACATTAGTTACCCTCAGTCCCTACAAATTAGTTAATCCAGTCCCTCACACATTAGTTACCTCCTGTCCCTCACACATTAGTTTTACCTCCTGTCCCTCACACATGTTACCTCCTGTCCCTCACACATTAGTTACCCTCAGTCCCTCACACTTAGTTAAACCTCAGTCCCTCACACATTAGTTTGCCTCCTGTCCCTCAACATTAGTTACCTCCTGTCCCTCACACATTAGTTACCCTCATCCCTCACACATTAGTTGCTCCTGTCCCTCACACATTAGTTACCTCCATGTCCCTCACACATTAGTTACCTCCTGTCCCTCACCATTATTAGCTCCTGTCCCTCACACATTAGTTACCCTCAGTCCCTCACACATTAGTTAACCTCCAGTCCCTCACACATTAGTTGCCCCTGTCTCCTCACACATTAGTTACCCTCACGTCCCTCACACATTAGTTACCCTCAGTCCCTCACACATTAGTTAACCTCAGTCCCTCACACATTAAGTTGCCTCCTGTCCCTTCACACATTAGTTTACCTCCTGTCCCTCACACATTATGTTACCTCATGTCCCGTCACACATTAGGTTAACCTCAGTCCCTCACACATTAGTTTTACCTCCTGACCTCACACATTAGTTACCTCAGTCCCCTCCACACATTAGTGTGACCTCCTGTCCTCACACATATACCTTCTCCCTCACACATATTCCTCATTCCCTCACACATATCCCTCAGCTACAGTATACCCTCAGTCCGCACACATGTACGTTCACCCTCACACATTAGCTTACCTCCCTCACACATTATTACCCTCAGTCCTCCACACATTATTCCCCCAGTCCTCACACAATTACCTCCTGACCCTCACACATTAGTTAACCTCAGTCCCTTACAAGTTGTTATACCCCCCCCCCCAAACTTGATATACTGAATTCAGGTTGTCCCTCTAGAGACTAGAGAGGGGGAACAATTTTCAACATGGATGCTATACCCTGCATGAAAGTCAATGTCAGGTTGTCCATACTTTCATGTGAGAAAATAGTATTTATAAACATTGGTATTTTCCAAAAATGGAATGAGTGTTTATTATTTAGAAAGATTTTGATGTACCATGTGTGTGTGTAACATTTTAAAAGTTGGTAAGGTTTTGTATCATAATATTAAATTATATAATAACTCGTGATGTACTGTAATGCAGGACATCGATTCAAAAACTGTTCCAGATATGTCACCATTTGTACAGCAGCTTGGCCGCTAAATTTATTTTGTTATCTCCCTTGATGGACATTGATTGCCGGACAGTGCCTTATGGAATGTCTGTCTGTCCTAGCACTTTGACCTATGACTACTCACCGATTCTCATAAACTTTGTAACCTTACAGTGCCCAATCATCATAAACTGTCCACACAAACTAGACATTACAGTGATGGATTAGGTCATACACTCTGCTGCACAGTGTTCTGTATAATGTAGGAGCTGGATTATAATTACCAGACTTTGTAATGTTGGGTAAATTGTTTATACTGTGTACTAGTGAAGAAATGGATACTGTGCCAATATTTTCCATATTCATGAAAGTTGGGTTTTCGTTAATACTTTGTTAGATATGTACTTTGTAATTCAAGGTACATGTAGCAACTGCATGTAGTATGACAAAGTAATGCTCAAATGTTAGATTAATTAGAAAAGCGTTTGCTAATCACAATATTGCAGTTTAAAAATCAAATTTCATTTCCCCCCCTGATTTTTTATTTAGTCATAATCTGCCCTAACTGAATAAAAGCCAACCGCTAGGTCATATGAAGTTAGAAATTATTTCAGTTAAAAGATTGGACTTTGTGACTGTCTTATGGTCAGGTTTGCAACAACAGGGAGATAACTCTGGATGTACTCCGTACATTTCCCGCTTTATGACGTCACAATGAAAAAGTGCGTCACCCACATTATGACGTCACAATGAAAAAGTGCGGCACGACTACGTAGAGCTCCCATGTATTTTGTAAAGGATTATTAGTAAATTTGTGCATAGCATGGTTAATTAAACATAATTTCATTTATTTTTATGGGTTTTTTTCCAGTGTGAACAATGATCAATATTGTCTGGCTAGAATCTGAAATGGCAGTGCAAATCAAAGACATAAAATTCATGTGAAGCTGAAGATGAACCGCTTACAGATAAGAGTGTCTCTTCTAGGAGCAGTGTTCCTGCTTTTGTTCTGGTGTGATGGTTGTGATTCTGTCAAAATTTCCAATGGGGGCACCTTGTATAGTATGGTCGGCCAAAGCAGTGCCGAATCATTACTGAAGCACATAGGACTAAAATATAAACGATATGCAAGAGATACTCATGATGCAGAACTCAGTGTGAACGAAAGTTATCAAAATGGAACTGAATTTCAAGTTAACTTTGTTAATGGAACAGCTGATTCGAACAGGACAGAGATTTTCTTGAATGTAACAGACTCAGAAAGCATCAATGAATCATTACCAATACACTTGGATCTGATAGCTCAACAAGAAATAAATTCATCGGTTGAACTTGAGCATGCGATGAATTCTACAAATGCAGAACCGGAATCTACACCAGAACCAATAACTTCCATTGAACCAGAAACTGCATCTGAACCACTAACATCATCTGTACCTAGCAATGAACCCGAGACTACAAGTGAGTCACACATCACAACAGAACCTGACCCAGAAACAACATCTGAACCAACTCCTGAACCAGAATCCACCTTAGAATTGACCAGTGAACCTGAACCTACAACTAAGATAAACTCAACAAAGGAGCCTATTTCTGAACCAACAACTGAACCAAAACCAGAGACAACCAATGTTTCTGAACCAATATCTGAGTCTAAATCCTCAGAAGAGCCTACTACAGAACCATCATCCATAACTGAACCAATATATGAACCCAAATCTGAGCCAACAAATGAATCCGTCTCTACATCTGAACCGATAGCTGAAGCAACATCTCCTGATCAACCAATATTTGAACCAACACTGTCAACAGAGCATTTTCCTGAGCCTACATCTGAGCCAAAAACAGAAGCAGAACCCACATCAGAACCTGAATCAACACCGGAACCAAACCCTACAAGTGAACCTGAATCAACATCAGAACCAGAGGTAAGTTCTGAGCCACATCCGGAGCCAAAGTCAACAGCAGAACCTGTATCAGAGCCGACCAGTGAACCAAAAGTAGTATCAGAACCATCACCAGAGCCGGAATCATCATCTCCTGAACCGGAAGTAAAACCAACATCAGAACCAGGAAGTGAACCAGAGCCTGAAGGAGAGGCTTTTGCTGAACCTCATCCAAACTGGAATTTTGCTTTGGAGGAATGGCAGTGGGGGTGGGAAGTTCTGGTGTATTTTTTCGCTGTTTTATTTCTCATCCTTGCTGGATTAAGTCTGCTTAGTGTGGTAAGATTATGGAAAATCAAACATTTACTGAGCAAGAACTACTTCATGGTGCTAAATATTTTAATTATCTGTAAATGCGTTCTACGAGCAGTATACTTACTGATAGATCCATACAATATGCATGGCACATACCATGCAGTGTTATCGTATTTTCTCTACAGTACTGCTTTTCCATGTCTGACGGCAGCGTTCAGTATTCTGTTTTATGCCCTACTACTGGCTACCAAAATGAAAGTATTGTCTTCTAAAATTCAGAAGTCCTCGGTGCTGATCAGTATTATTGCATTCCATTTTGTGCTCTCCATTGCAACGGATTTCGTTGTGGGATTCTTCTCAAATGCAAAAGTCATGCTATTGATTTGTCAGTCATTTTACATTTTATGGGGAATTATTTTATTTGTTGGATACATTTTCATCTTTCGACGATTACGCGAATCAGCATTAAACAGAAGAAAAACGTTGAAAAAGCATTCTGTGTCGTATCCTTCAGACGTTTCAAGGAAGTCCGTAATTAGTTCGATGGGAAGTCTTCCACGACCAAAGAAATCCAAAAACAAGTCTACGCTAAATTCTGCAATTACTGTAACGCTGATTGCAGCTACTTGTGGAATATTCTGTGTTTTACTAGAACTTTTTGGAATGTTTTATGTGTTCCGGGTGTTCGCCGATGGTCACATCCCAGAGCCGTGGGCGTGGTATGTGCACCAGTTCTTGTTGCGAGTTGTCGAAGTTCTAATGTGTGCAATAATGATATATGTTGGTTCACAACCAATGAAATACAATAGGAGAAATGATTCCCAATTATGTTATGTGTTCTGCTTTGTTTTAAAAAAGTGCTGCTGCTCTAGTCAGGAAGACAGTGCTATGGAAATGGACCAAACAGCATCATTTGGCAGCTCTCGTATTAAAAGTTACTCAGACAGCGAGCACGAATCAAGTGATGCAAAATTTCCTAGGAAAAAGAGTAAAGCTGTGATACTTGAACAAAATGGGAATGGTCCGCAACCATGTAAACATACACATATTGTAATCGAGGAAGGACTCGTTAGATTCCGTAGTGAGGACGAGCTGACGGACAGACTCTCAGACCGTGCGGCAAGTCTGCCCGACCTCCTCCACGGTAATGTGGGTTGTAGTCCGGGAGTGAATACGGGTATGTGCAACATGGCATTCACTTCTAATGGTAATGTGGAGGCTACAGCTCCGGCATTGCATAGGACTAGTACAGCACCTACAGATATAATGGAGAAGAATTTGGGTAGTGTGGGGACCATTGGGACTATAGGGACCAATATTCCGTCAATTAATCTAGCCCACAGTCTTCAGTGGGAATTCGACAAAGCGTACGATCGCAGCTTTCAGTTAGCAGACGACACTGACGACACGCCACCTACTTGTAGCGAGGTGGATACACAGGAACAAGGAACGGAATCAGTCGACAGTAAGGCGGACTCATCGGATGGAACGGATGATTCGTGTGGACCCGTGTCTCCTACCAGGCTTCCACTAATTAAAGACAATGTGTCATCAACTGATGTCAATCTTTAAATATATACATTTGTATTAGTAATCAAATTAATTGCATTATAATTATCTTGTGCACAATCGTATACATATTTCTTAGCTGTACATGAATATAAAGTATTTGCAGGTACTTACTTTACATGCATTTGAATATGAGAAATTTATCACTGTTGTATATTCATCATCGTTATTGTATGTAATGGCATTGCATAGGACTAGTACCTGATTTTGTTTTATTCCAACCTCGTAGGTTTTTTGAAATGATATTGGGAGTATTTGATATTTTTCATAATCATTGTGCGGACAG
Source organism: Ostrea lurida (assembly GCA_903981925.1). Classification (NCBI taxonomy): domain Eukaryota; kingdom Metazoa; phylum Mollusca; class Bivalvia; order Ostreida; family Ostreidae; genus Ostrea; species Ostrea lurida. Next base: position 25,526 of record CAJDSM010001989.1, read on the forward strand.
CCCTCAGAATTTTTTGTTTCATTCCAACCCCGTGGATTTTTTTTTAAATGAAATAAAATGGGGGGCGGGGACCACTTTTAAGAAATGTTGAAGGCAAAATACTTTTTGGATACAAACATGGTTTTTATACACCCGTCGTATTTATTCACACTCTTCCACGTAGCTTTACTATTTGTTCCACTTGACAGATTTGATTTATCACGGTTGGGTTCATCAATTACTACTGCGAGCATGCTGTCGATCCATGACATTAGATCATAAAATGTACCTCCATTGACTAGAGTGCAAATGTGACTGAATTGTGGAATTGTCAAGCATAACTGTAAACTCATTTACAAAGAGTAAAATCATGACGTATCATACACTAATTATATGTATTGTTCTTCACACACCTGCGCGTGTGTGAAACAGGTTCGCATTGTATGTTAATTGATATGTGTGTGAGTGTGTGTCACGATATGATACGTTACATAAACAGTATATGTATTACATTGTAATATTTGAGGTTTCTGGTTGACGTTTGTTTGTTTGGGTTTTTATTTTTATTATTATAATTATTTATAAAATGCATTTATTTAAAATATAATAAAATGAATGATGAAATTGTGATACTTGATCTGTTGTGCATGTGGCCATTCGTTTGTAGATGTGTACAGAATGAGAGTCTTTATCTTGAGGTGAATTACCAAGTTTTGATTGGTATGCCATTACCAAGGTATTGATAAGTACCTACTATAAAACATGTAGAGGACTGCACCTGTCCGCCCACGCGTCAGAGGAAACACGTGATTGCATCGTCGGAATATTAGACGTCTCGCTGCAGGCGGTGGATGATTAACGATGATGCTGATGTACATGTCTATTGGATGAACATAAAATGTCAATCTGTGATATGCCAAAGGCGGATCGGGCGCCCCCCCCCCCCTTCCGTTTAAAAAACCCCACCTTGTTTGTAAGAAATCGTCAGCTTCCGGGGGCTTCGCCCATTGAACTCCCACAAGGGCTTTGCCCTAGACCCACTGGAGGCTTCCAGGCAGCTCAAGACCCCCCTGCCTTGCTACCCCCCCCCCCCAGATTCCTGAATCCGCCGCTGTATTACATGTACATTATGCAATTGTAAAGCTTGCATGGTCAGCACCTGGATGGGTGACCGCTAACACAATGCTCAAATGTGCAGTCATTTTGTGTCACAATTTTGGTCCAAGATTCGAAAATTGTCCGACGTCCTGTCTGTTGCTAACTTTTCCGCATTTTCGATTCTCCGGAACCGCCGGGTCAACTTGAATAACAAATAAATCATTCTGTGGGTGAAGGGAATTCAAGTTTGTCTTAAATGAAGGACCAACCCCATCAAAGGGAGATGTTCACGAAAGATGCAAACAAAATGGGTGGTGCACTTTAAAATGAACCACCGTAAAGCTGAGCTGAAATTAATATGAAAGCTTCCTGGTATCATGACCGGTAGTGGAAATTAAATTTGCTCAATTATGGCAACCGGAGAAGTAGGGGATCAAAGTTTTACATGCAAATACAAAGGGGAAAATTTTCTCAAGAACCATCGCACCAGAAGAGTGGATATTTAGCTGAAAGCTGTTTGATATGAGTAAATTCAAGTTTGTTCAGATCATGCCCCCCCCCCCCCCCCGGGGGGGGGTAACATGGGGCCACAATAGAGAGCCAAAGTTTGATATTAGGGAATATCTTAAATATATCGTTTTCTCAAGAACTGCTAGTCGGAGTTTGTCTAACATGGAATCTACCAAGTTTGTTCAAATGGTTTAACCCCCCCCCCCCCCCCGGTCAAGATGGGGGCCACAGTAGGGAGATAGCGTTTAAAATCGTAACTGCTTGTATGCAGGATGGTCCAATATCTTGTAAACTACTAAGACCTTATATTTTCTTGATCCTTGTGTTGACACACAAGTTCATTGACATATGTGGAGGGCCCTTGAAAACTGCTGAGATCCCCATCTTCAAACCATATATTTCCTCGTTCCTTGTGTTGAGACAAGCTCATTGAAACGTGTGAAGGGCCCCTGGGGTCATGATTGACCCCGCCCTTATAAGAATTGTTTGATATCTTGTAAACTATTGAGATCTCCACTCTCAAAGCATATATTTTCTTGTACCTTGTGTTGTGACAATTTGTGGATGGCCTCTGGGGTCGTGAATCCCCCTTTTGATTATATGGTCTGATATTTTGAAAATTATTGAGATCCCCACCCTCAAACCATGTATGCCCTTATTCCTTGTGTTGAGATAAAGTTATTGACACATATATAGAGGGCCCTTGGGGTCACGTCTGGCCCCGCACTTTTAAATTTGGTCTAACATTTTGAAAACTAATGAGATACCCACTCTCTTTGTCCGTATACCTGTATTTTTTTTTTTTTTTTTTCATTGGTATCAAGACAATTTTAAGAGAACATAATAAAAGTGTCCCAGGCTATGCCTGACCCAAATCTATCGTTTATAGATCTGTCGCATTTTCTTACTGATTTCATTTATGGATATTTGAAGATGCCAGAGCCACATAACAGTGGCAAATTGTAAATTCTAAACTTCTCTATGAATTAGAGTGCTCAGATGAATGATGGGCCTCTTGTTATAACCATTTGCTATATTGTACGGAACAATACGATGACCAAGGTACATCTACAGTTTGCTCGTATTAACCTTCCAATATGGTCAAACACTATTTGCTGTGTCGGTAAAAAAAAAAACCCCAACAAAACTGAAAATTTATAGAATGGCCTCTAGAAACTAGAAAAAAGTGATATATCTGTTAAATAACCCACAGGAACCGGTAATTTGATATGTAATAATGATATTAAGGGTCTATACTATACCAACCCCTGTTTTTTTAATAGGGGGTGGTATAGTATAGACCCTTAAATCATTATTACAGATCAAACTAGAAAAAAGTGATGTGGTAACATCACAGAGGACCCCACTGGTTGAGCAATTAAATATATTCTATCTAAGAAGTAGGTACAGTTTCTAAAGTCA
>CAJDSM010001991.1:3671-15133 GCA_903981925.1 Ostrea lurida
TGCTAGGTAGGTAGCCACGGCAAAGAACAAAAATGTGATAACCTAGACACGAAACTGCGCATCCAGATGGACAGACAACGCGTAATCTTATGGGGATGTATCTAGAATAGGTCCCCAGCATCCCCTTGCGTGTGGTAAGAGGCGACTAAATAGGGCGGTCATTCGGATGAGACCGGAAAACCGAGTCCGCGTCACAGCAGGGTGGCACGAAAAAAGATCCCTCCCTGCCAAAAGGCCCCGAGTGCCGAGCATAGGCCTAAATTGCAGCCCCACACCGGCAATGGTGACGCTCCATATGAGGTGGGACGTAAAACAGTAAATAAATCAAGTCCCGCGTCACAGCAGGTGTGGCACGAAAAAGATCCCCTCCTGCCAAAAGGCCCCGAGTGCCGAGCAAGGCCGAAATGTAGCCCCACACCGGCAATGGTGACGGCTCCATATGAGTGGGACGTAAAACGAGTAAATAATTCATCAAATGTCTATGGCAAAGAACAAAGGAGTGATGGCTCGGACACGAATTGATGTTGAAAACAAATTTTGTTTGACCCTCAGGTCAACGGGCAAGCTCAGGTAATGAATATACGTGACGTGTCGTTGCAAGGGATGCACCCAGACCAAATACGAGGTATGTCTACCTCAAAGAACAAAGAAGTTGTGGCCTGGACACGAAACGCACAGACAGACGGACAGATACTGTATCGCCCCCCCCCCCCCGAACTTGCTTGGTGTGTGTGTGTTTAGGGGGGGAGGTTATAAAAAGATAGACCCATCCTTTCGGCACAAGTGAAAATCTGTGGCTTCATAGTGTAGGCATGGTCATGGAAAATACCCCGACTTCGGAGGCCATAAACTTGTGCATAATTGTATTGACCCTTATTTGTTTAATTGGGGTACATGTCTTAAAGGGGCATAATGCCAAAAGCGGCGATAAGTAAGCTAGAGAAGTCAGGGCTGGCCAAAGGGGTATTGTGCCTAATATGTACATTGTACAATGTAAGTAGGGAGGTTGCGCGGCTGATGTAAATGAGCCGATGAATTAAACTCCCCGGCGGGGAAATGAACCCCAGTCGCCCGCATGAAAGGTGGTGATACACAACCGAGGAAATAGGAATATGACTGCTTAAGGCGTCGACACAAGTGGTTTGAATATAAAATGGCGAAATGAACAATGAGTTAATGGTGATCATAGTCTCAAAAACATAACGAGAGACTTACATACCATAAGTGGGTAAAGGGGCACAGTCTACATAGAAAGGAAAGTGACGATTGCAAAGTTAATCATATAAAGAATAACATATAATATAATCTGAGGATTTACCCAATTTGATAAAGATGACAGGCCCAGAATCAATAACTCACCGGGTTGCTCTGGATTGGAGGCAGTTTGGGCGACGAAAACGTGGCCATGGGGAGCTGGAATGTGGAGGAAGAGGAGCATGGTGGTGAGGCCTCCAGTCGGCTTACGTGACACGCTTCGCCCGGGATGGCGACACCATGATCATGTGACCATGCTTGATTGTGGTCTCAGACCGCCAAGAAGGCAGGCTATCCTGCGTGTCGCATAAATTGCAGTTCCGCCAAAAAGTCAAGCTGTTATGCAGTACCGAATTCCACGAAGGCGCTTGGTAAATGCAAATGGTCCCCTTGATGTATAATACTGTCGTTTGGCTGTCTGGTCTGTTGGAAATGCAAATGTGGTTTGTTCCGCCCTAGTTCTCCTCCGCGGAGTCTCATCGTACGAGGGTATCTTCGCTGTGATGTTCGTGAATTAAAACTGGGAACAAACAGATGAAACTATCAGAAAGTTGTAGATGGCAACGAATAGTGAGAGCACTCCGGTGATTGTTCGTTATGGCCGACCTCAGGTTTGAAGAGGGTGCGAGATAAGTCGTACCAGGATTTGTTGATTTTAGGGGTGACAACTCGTACTAGAATTAGTTCAGAAACGATACCAAAACTGAGTGTCAGACCAATCTATATCAATTGTTGACTATTTCATATGCATCAAATAATCTTGATTATTTTGAAGAGCTCATCAAATAAAAATAGTCCACAATAGGATTTCTTTTTATTATTATTGCATGATTCCGTATATTGCAATCTATGGAAAGACCAATTTTCATCAAATTATTTCTGACAGATATATTTTCATACAAATCTCTCGGTAAAAAGTTGTGTGCACTTTCTCTTTATGGTAACAGGAAATGAAATTAATCATTTAAAGCATACAGTTTTAGAAAATTAGATTTTCATTATATATAGTGGATTTTTATCAGGATAAAATGATTTGTTAGAGGTCCCTAGTCCAAGTTCATTTTACTATTGCACACAGAGCATGAGATAAACGTTCTAATATAGAAATAATCTTTAAGAATATGTCATACATTTTCACTTCATGGACCATAAAGTTCTATACAAGACAATAAAACCCTCAAACAGGATGTTGGTCGAGAATCTTTTATTCAATATGAGACGTTAGCAGGTATCGGTTATATTGCAGAGCTTTCCTGTCCTCATTCATCGCCTTTACTCCTGAAGAAAACAAATTCAATTACATAAAATGTGTCAATAATTTTAATGGGTAAGAGACTAATAATGACAAGAAAAAATAACTTAATTTTTTTTTTAAATATTTTATAAATGTAATCGGTTTTTTTTAAAACAAAATACAAATACTGTAACAACTAAAACGAAATATCGAGTATAAATGATAAGTAACTGAAAAGAGTCACACGCGCTACGACTTAGTTTGCACCTGCTGATATAAATAAAACGTAGGTTCAATCTGCCCTCTGATGAGTTTAGGTACATTTAACAGCTTCTATGTTTGCGAATAGGATGCTTACGTCTACTCACTGGACTGGTAAATGTGCTACAGTAATTAGTGCACAAAGTATTTTTGATTGTTATCATGTTTATTAGTACACTATATAGAATTCATGCAAATCACAGGCTTGCTCGATATGCCGGTTTTTTATGCTAACTTCTCCTACTCACCTCATCTAACCTCTGGTGTATTCAAACGTCTGTGTGTGTCCACCTCATGCTTTGCATTCTGTTTGCGACTTACGAGATTGATCCTGCTCGTTGTATTTGGCTTTTCAATATCCATGAAAACAGAATTAGCAAAATAATGCATAGCAAAGGTAGATGTATACATAATCTCAGGAAAGTGCATATAACAAGCGCAATGTTTAAAGTTTTAGGAACTTGTTTAATTAAATCTGGCGATAATTAGGCACGGCTGCTAAAAGGGCAACGGGCCGCCATACATGACAAAGGACATGCCGCAAAGTAAATCACATCAAATTCAAAACAAATTCAAGATTCAAACAATTCAAAGTTGACAAAGCACGCAATATCAAGTTCATAAAGTTCAAATTTCACTCACGGTTCAAAGTTCACATAATTTTCAAAAGTGGAATACCTTAAGATATCCGATCCATAATTCGACTCCGCGAGGTCGGCCGATCTCGGTATTTATCGTACAACATCGGAAATTTTAATATTTAAAGAATTTTATAATATAAATTATTTTAAATTGCGATTTTGCAATGTTTTTAAAATTTTCCACCTAAAACATAATCAATTTTAAACAAATTCGGTCAATAATTTTAAAACTTGATGGACGAGACATACGTTTTGTCACGAGAGTTCAAAATGGCGCCTGATGAGAGAAGACGGAACATACACAAGTCTCTGTTCACCAGTGCCACTCATTTACGCAACAAGTTCCTCGACTCAAAAGCGTTGATTATGCTGTAGAGGCGAGGAACTCCGCCACCATAAGGGGTGAGGTATGAGCGGATTAAATACATAGCTGTGCCCTACGCTAAGCTTGTGAAGCTGGATAGCAAACTTGCCCCTTTGTTAACAAAGCCCCCCCCCCCCCCCCCCTTGAATTGTGTTTAGAAAAAGAATTCGAAAATTTGGATAGATGTACGATATCATCGCAGAAAAATATTGGGTCAAGCTTTACATCTGGGTGTCGTATAACCGCTCCTCCATATCGCAAGGCCAGGTAGATGCACACGAGTCTAGGCGTTTGCGTTGGGTTTCCATAGCGAGGGAGTTATCAGAGAAAGGCCATTTCAGAATACAAGACCAAAATCACCTTTAAATGCAGGAAGCTAATTCGTAAGAATTTCAAAAGTGTATTGGTAGCTAACCTGAGTTTTCTGATTGAGAGATGTCCCAAATCCCCCACCCCCCTCACAGTGTATCAAAATATCATTTGGTGGTACCCCGAGTTCATTGCAAATGCTATTGAATGTATTCATGGTCTCTGAACAAATAGTAGCAATGTTACTTACAAAAATAAAATAATCTAAATATTGTTTGATTGTGCCAACGTGGGATTTTTCTTTTGCTTACCAGTTTTAAAAAAGTAGCGAAGTCTTCAAAAACCTTGCATGAAATAGAACACTCCAAGGGTAAACATTTGTCATATAGTATATATCATCAAATTTGAGTCCTATCAAGTCAAAATCACCTGGTTGTATTAGCAAGAGCCTAAATGCAGATTTTATGTCACGTTTTGCAATAGTTGCTCTCTTTCCAATTTTAGGATCATTTGAATAACTGAGTCAAAAGAAGTATGTTTTACAGATATTTCCTCTGGGTCTATGAAAGAATTTGCGCTGTTAAATTTTGGAAATGAAAAGTGTGTCATTAATCGACAACCAGAGTTGTCCTCTTTTGGCACAACCCTAATAGGCGATGTTCGCAAGTTTAAAATTGGCAAGCTTTGAAATGGCCCCCCAACCCGTCCTAATTCCACCTCCTTCATTATTTTTTCCTTATGTTCATTATGATGTGCATTTGCTGATATCACATTTTTTGATTCCAAATGAATTCTAGGACTGCAATATTGCAATTGAAACCCCTGGGAAAATTCTAATGACAATGTCTTTGCAATTAGTTTTTTGAGATATAATGACAAGTACTTGTCGAATACATGTTGTTTAATAGGTGCTCTGCCAAGGTGTCATAACTTTTGCGTTGATAAATTTAAAATGGAGTCGCTAATTCTTAGCATTTTGTGGTCCCCTGACTTGCGGCTGTTGTGCCATGTGTACGTTGCTGGTGAGTTGTGTCGTGAATCTACTCGGGGCATGAAAATTAAGCGTGGCATTACTTTGTGGGAGGATGCAGTGTAACATCGTATGTTGACCACTGCAACATAAACAGCTATGAGTATATGTAACTGGGTTATTAATTGATTGATGGTATGGATGATATGAAAAACCAACTCCTGTTGAGGTTCGTAACAAGGCGTTTAATTAGCTGAATCAATTTTATAATAATGATAATAACGATGACAAGCCCTGTAACAAAACTATAACAATAATTAGATATATGTAGAAATCATCGAATACAATATCGTTTATTACTAAATAATTGATGTACAATTAATGCTAGCAATTTAAGACTTTAAGGGAGATAACTCTGCTTTATACAAAGTAATATACATATGTAACAATTAAAATACACAAATGCATCTCCCAATATCTAGCTTTAACTATGAATAAAATCTTTACTGTACAATTATGCTTATCATGATATAACATTACAGTTATACTAGGAAATATATACAATGAGTTAATTACTGATGAAACATACCATTCTGTGGGAACAAGCAGTAATGGTGATCAAATAACTAGTCCATGTGAATATAACCATAAGGTGTAAGCCTACAAGTTAATTAAATAACTTACAAGTTGCACTTTATGCAATTATCAAAAAATATGGATAATATCTAAAACAGAGTAGTGAGACAGATAATGAAGTTGTTTCATCTTTTACACTTTATAGTTAAAAAAATATCTTTCTCACTATTCACTTACTCAGGATGAAGTGCAGGGAAATTAATCTTAATGCAAAATTATAGGATTTACTATTTTAGATTTTTATATTATTAGTAGTTAAAATTTAGTAACTTACCAAACAAGAGGAAACGTCAGTCTCAAGTTGTAATGTCACAAATGTCAAATCTCTAAATAATCAACTGAACACTTCAGACTCACCTGACAAAGACTGAGTACAATACAAAGAAAACTTGAGGGAAAAATCCCAAAACCAATAAAAACTCTAGATACAAAACTAAAACACCAATGAAATTGCAAAGACTCATGGACAACTTGGCAAGACATAATTAGGGACCTTAGGCACTTGCTACCAGAGGACTAAGAGAACTCACCAAGGTTATGCCTGACCGAATATGGAGTTTAAACCCATTGAAGGATTGTATTATGAAATACTGAAATCAAATTAAAATCAAATATGGTAATGCACATATGCAAAATGAATGCATTATATGCATATCATATATAATAATTACTCTGCCACATCTCCCCCTGTGTAAGAATGGCGTCCGCGCCATTCCAGGACCCGAATGTGACTGACGCAGAGTAATACCGGTAACTGGAATATATTAATTGGAATGATAAAAACATATATATATAATTGAAACATTACTTACCGGAAATTATACTTACAAGAGCCATGGATGTTAACTGTATGTCCTGTACAGTTACGCTTTCCATCAAGGTTTGTAAGTAGGTGGTTGTTCGTAACCAGTCTGGGGTGTTCTGTTGTGACATCAGCAAAGTCTTTGTTCATCCTGGTTTGGCCTTAATTCTCGTTGATCTTCTAGGAGCAGGTTGAGTGTAGTTCTGGAGATGTAGGTTCTGGATCACGCTGGTCTTCTGAATCCTCATGATCCTCTGTGGATGCCTGAGATAAACCATCTGGCGTGTTCGACTCTTCTTCTGACTCTTGACCAGGTTCTTGTAACATGACGTGACGTCATCAGGAGCGTCCTCCTTCTGGTCTTCAGAAGTCTGTTAGTTGGTGGTGGTACCGGTACCCAAAACATTATGGAAATCTGCAAAAGAACTCTCACTGATCGTATCCTCTTGATCACTAGAAATACTGAGTTCAGTAGGTTCCTTCTTCCTTGCTCTACACCTCGGTTAGGAATAGGGACTGGTATAGTTTGGAAGCAATAGGAAGTAAAATATTCCTATGCAGAGTTCTACTCCTGCCTTCTCCATCCTCTCTCTTCACCTGAAACACGGGTATGTCTCTATTGGGCTGTTTCGTTACGATGTAGGGGTGATCCTCGCATCTGTCAGCAATCTTATGCCTCCCATCAAACGCAACAACTCTGATCAATACCCAGTCTCCAACCTGTAACTCAGCTCCCTTTGTTCTCACGTCATAGCTGTGCTTCTGCCTACTCTGATTGTTCCTAATTGCTGTTTCGGCAAATTCATAGGCATTTTCTAGACGTTGTTTTAGATTATCTATGTACATGGATGTACTTGTCGACTGGTGTCATTTGTCCAATCCAAATACTAGGTCTATGGGCATATTAGCCTCTCTGACGAATATCAAAAAGAACGGTGAAAATCCTATTGTCTCATGCCTAGTGCTATTATGTGCGTGAAATAGTGGTCCTATGTGTACTTTCCAATTCGCTTTTTGGCCATGTTATAGCGTCCTAAGCATAGAAATAAGTGTACTAGTAAACCTCTCAGTGATACCGTTACCCATCGGATGGTATGGTAAGGAGTGATACGTGATTTTAAGATCCCCGTCAAGCTACAAAGTTCTTGAGGCAGCTTGCTCATAAAGTTGGCTCCTTGGTCTGAGTGCATTTTTTTGAGAGTCCATAGGGAATAACAAAGTTGTTGAAAAACGCATCAGTTGTGGTTTTTGTGGCCTGGTTCCCAGTAGGAACAGCTACAGCGAACTTGGTGAAGTGATCAGTAATAACTAAGATGTTCTGAACTCTACCTTTACATGACTGAATAGTAAGGTAGTCTATGCAGACAAGTTCAAGAGGGAATGATGTTTGGATGTTCACAAGTTCCGCCCGCTGGTTCGTAGGTGTCTTGAACTTCAAACATCTGTCGCACTCCTCTATCCATCTCTGGATGTCGATCCTCATCCTAGGCCAGTAAAAGCGGTCGGTGACTAGCGATGTAGTCCTGTCTCTGCCTGGCTGTCCCATCTTGTTGTGGAATAAATCCATGACTATTGGCATGACATCTCTAGTTATGATGATCTGATGTTTCTTAGGACCTTCGTTGGATGTAACTTCTCTTACAAGTAAATCGTCAACAACTCTCAGTCTCTTAAAAGTTATGTGTAATGATTCTCGAAATCGCAACTCAATGCGGTTTTTTTTGGCCGTTTTCCAATCTGTACATGGCTGATCCAAGTACCTATCAGAGGATCCTGTTGCTGTAACTGGTGTATGTCAATTCTGGACAATGGATCATACTCTGTCTGGATCTGTTGGAGTGGGTTGATTGGAATGGTCTCAATCAGGGGATGTCCTTGGTCCAGATCACATATGGCTTTCACAGAGTCGACATCTATGGTCTCTGGCAGTCTGGATAAACCATCTGCGTCGGCATTTGTCCTGCCTTGCTTGTACGTGATTGTAAACTGGTAGGCAGACAACGCAGCGACCCAGCGGTGACCTGTAGCGTCTAGCTTGGCAGAAGTGAGGATGTAGGTTAGGGAATTGTTTTCAATGAACACTGAAAATACCTGTCCCATCAGATAATTCGATTTTTTTTCTGTAACAGCCCACGTAAGCGCTAAAAATTCCAGTTTGTGGGTGAGGTAGTTCTTTTCGGATCTTGACAATCCTCTGCTGGCGTAAGCTATGACTCTGTTTTGTCAGTTCTGATTCTGGTAGAGAACCGCTCCTAGACCTGTTCCGGACGCATCTGTGTTTAGCTCGAAAGGCTGTGAGAAATCAGGATAACCTAAAATAGGTGGCATGGTCAATTTCTCCTTCAAAGTCTGAAAGGCTCTCTCCTGGTCTGTAGTCCATTTCCATTTGGAAGAAGGTATCTGTTTCTTACTTCCCGACTTCTTACCTGTAGCCATCACATCTATGAGAGGTCGGGCAATCTTGGCGAAGTCCTTGATGAATTTTTGATAGTATCCCACAAATCCAAGGAATGACCGGACGTCTTCACTGTTCTTAGGTGTAGGCCATTGAGTGACTCTTGACACTTTGTCGGGGTCAGCTTTAACTCCTTCTTCAGAGACTATGTGTCCGATACACTTCACTCGATTCATCAGGAATGAACACTTCTTCGGCGACAGCTTAAGTCCGAAGTTTCTGATCCTGTGAAAAACCTGTTTAAGTCTGTCAAGATGTTCATTGAAGGTTTTTGAGAATATAATGAGATCATCCAGAAAAATGAAGCATATTTGAGATGCAAGTCTCCTAGACAACGTTCCTGCAGTCGTTGGTATGTAGCCGGCGCATTGGCTAGTCCAAAACTCATTTTGTTAAACTAGTAAAATCACAATGGCCCTACTGTGAACGTTATCCTCTCCTTATGCTTCTCTTCGATCTCGATCTGGTGATATTCGGACTTCATGTCAAGTACGGTAAAATATCGGTTTCCGGAAAATGAATCCAAGATGTCATCGATCCGGGACAATGCATAGTTGTCCTTAATCGTCCTCGTATTGAGTTGACGGCAATCTATGCAGAGTCTGAGAGATCCGTCCTGCGTCTTCACTAGTACGACGTTCGAAAAAAAAATGGTGAATGTGAAGGTCGAATGACACCACAGGCTAAAAGTTCTTGAATATGATTCCGCACTTCCTCTACCATTGCAGGAGGTATTATTCTATACTTCTGTTTGAAAGGAGTGGGATCCGCTAATTCTATCTGGTGTCGGACCTTGTCTGGTATTCCGATGTATGTGGAACTCTTGAAGAAAATGTTCAAATACTCCTTAATGAGATCTCTGCATCTCTGATTTTCATCAGTCTTGACATCAGTGGAAATCTTGACTTTGGAAAGAACAGCATCTACATCACTGCTGGTTATAGACTCTGGTAGCACTGTTTGTTCTACAACAGTGGCAGGTTGTAGCTCACACAGTATGGGTTTAGTAGATACTGTTACAGTCCTAGTCGTGACATTACTGATCTCGTGGTAGGTCTCCAGTGTCGTGTATCTGTACAAGTGTAATGAAGGTGTCACATCTAAGTCAGCGGAATACTAGATTTCTCGTTGTTTGTGGCATGGCAACAACTGCATGGAATGGTAGTTTCCTATCTAGGTATCCCTTATGGTGACTCTTCCATTAGGTGGAATGGTAATCCTGTCAACTTCCGCTGACTTACGATTCCTAATCTGTGTCTTTCCTCCAAGTTCTTTTCCCTGAGGGTAATGCAACGTATGGCGAGATACCAGGATGTATGCAAGCTGCGTCAAGAATCTCGATCTATATTCTTCTCGAGTATGCTCTATCAGACGAAAATGATGTTGGTGCCAATCAATACCGGTACTCGTGAGCTATGGTTGCTGGTAGGTACTACTAGGAATAAGCAATCCTGCATAATATCCATAGGCATCACAAGGGGAGTAATTGAAGTGCAAATATATCCAAGGTATGGCATCTCCTGTCTATCTGCACATTCGATATGCAATACATCTGAAACAGGATGCATGTCTATCTGAGATAAATATGTCCTATAAAAATCCTCACTGATAGTGGAAACTGTGGCTTCCGTATCCAAAAGAGCTAAGCCGTCATGATTGCCTATATCTATAGTGATCTCATTGGGCATGCCTAATAACTAAATAGCTAAATAGCTAAGTTGGTCTTATCCTATTGGTCGTTCTGTGGATGAGCCAGACCCTAGGCCCCAGGGTTTGGCCTGTTGTAGTTTAAAATACCTCTCCTATGATCGGTCCTTACACGGCATCCAACTACTATGTGTCCTTCCTGGCCACATTTAAAGCATACTATCCTTCTGTCTTGTGGTTTTGAATTCATAGGCGTAGGATGTGTCTGTTGTGTCTGTTGACCTCTTCCACGTCCTTTATATTTCTTGCCTTTCTGATAAGCTGGCCTGGAATCTTGGTATGAAGATTCAGGACGACTAGACTCTTGCATTTAATTCCTAAAGTGAGGCTGTTTCATCATTATAACTTGCTCAGATAATTGGTTAAGTTGCGACTGAATCTTGTGAAAGCGATCATCTGCTTGGGCAGCTTTCACTGTAGGTTGCTTCGACTTAGCCGCAGGCTGGTGCTACATCTCAAGCTTCCGAATGGCGACACGCAACTTGTCAAAATATGTGATACTTTGGAATAGATGTCCAGATATGCCACGCAGTTCCTGTTTAAGTCCCTTGTGGAACATCATTCGCAACATCTCGTTAGAATCAGATGCATTGACCTTTCCCTTCCTGATAGCTTTGTTGATCAAAACCTGTAGCCTCATGCTCCACGATGCACAGTCATCAGCACACTTCTTTTTAGCACTATAGAATTCACCGAAGATGTCTTCTGTTCCAAGGACACTGCCGTATATGCATCTCCAGCACGACGAACTTGCTTCCAGGATTATTTCAACTCTGTCAACCGTTCCTAGTCGCATTAGTACATATGCCATTATGAGTTTGACACAATG
>CAJDSM010001992.1:0-12603 GCA_903981925.1 Ostrea lurida
GAAGTACTAAGATTTTTGCCCATCTCGTTTTTAGGATCGTTTGTGCAGGATGGGTTCGGGATTTTAGTTTGGGCTCACTGGCACTCGGTTATTAGTTTAATAGCCTAGATGATGAGGTCTGGTAATCAAGTCCCTTTTTGTCTACGTTCTGTTATTAACGTTATTTCGGTGAGAGTCTTGGTACTGCAGGTATCACCTTTTACGTAATACCTATGTTGAGAGGTTCTATTACGTAAATCACTCAGCCTGTAATTACCTATTGTATGGTGCTTGAGTACTAATCACCAACCTATAACCAATAAGGGTCTGGTACTATCACTGCCTTATATTCAAACCAGTTAAGGGTCTGGTATCTTGAGTCGATATGAATTCTTAATATATATCTTCTCCTCAAAAATCAAAGACGGAGTTGTGGCTAGTACCACGGACGAACGTGAAAAAATAGGAGGAGGGTCAGGTAGTAGCTTATAACACCTAACTAAATCATAACATGATGGATCTGGTACGTCAGTAGCAATCATTATAACCAATGACGCAGGTTCTCAGTACAATATAAAAGTATCCCATTTATACTATACATACACAATGAGGGTCTGGCTCATAGCTAAAACACACTCACCAATCATATTTATATAACATTAAACAATGGAGGGTCCTGAGTCAATATTGCACCCACCCTTAGCTAACCATGAGGGCTACTAACTATTGAGGACTGTACTATCATCTTATAACCATGCGAGGGGACTGGTACTAGTACTCACCATTATAACCATGAGGGACTGGTACTATTAACCACCTAATAACCCATGAGGGTCTGGTACTAGTACTCACCTTATAACCATAGAGGGATGGTACTAGTCCCCACCTTATAACCATGAGGGACTGGTAACTATCATATCTTATACCATGAGACAGGGGACTGGTACTACTAGTCACTACTTATAAACCATGAGGGCACTGGTACTATTAACCACCATATAACCATGAGGGCCTGGTACTAGTCACCACCTTATAACCATGGGTCTGGTACTAGTCACCACTTATAACCATGAGGGACTAGGTACATAATCATTTATACCATGAGGGACTGGGTACTAGTCACTACCTTATAACCATGAGGGACTGGTACTATTAACACCATACTAACCATGAGGGACTGTATACTAGTCACCGCCTTATAACCATGAGGGGCCCGTACCAGTTACTACCTTCCTACCATTAAGCGAAAGTTTTAGCCACTCAACTATGATGCTGGAGAAACCAGAAACCGAACAAATAATAAAACCCATTTCATTATTGTAATTAAAAATGAATAAGTAAAATTTATACAAAATATCACTATTTACATTTAAAGCAGATTTATCAATAATTCATCGTTATTTGACAGCTCATACACATTTTTAAGTTCACGTGGATATTGAAATAATGGGCAGGATTTTAATTGTATTTCCTCATAAATCAGAAATTCTATATTGATCATAATCACGTGAGATGAGGCGTTTTAGTGGGAGAACACTTTAACTGTTGAGTTACTGCCATGAGGGGACTTTACTTCTTTGTGTTATTCGTTCCAATCCTTGGCATCTTGGAAACCGGAAATGGTAAGTGCGCTATATTCTGTTCTTTGCTAGAAATAGGAAAAAAGTTGAGAGGGGGATGTGATGTATATTTCATGAAACCACTATAAAAATGTATGTTATCAAGAAATCTCGTTTCTTTAGAGAGTGAAAGTGAGTTTATGAAAAGGTAGACCGGTTGTCAGGGAATGAGGGTGCGGTGTGAAAACAAATACCAAATAAACCTGCTGACAGGGCATTAGGCTTGGGTGTCAAAGCAAAGAACAAATAAACCAGCTGACAGGGCATTATTTAGGGTGGAATGTCAAAGCAAAGAACAAATAAACCGGCTGACAGGGCATTAGGGTGGAATGTCAAAGCAAAGAACAAATAAACCGGCTGACAGGGCATTAGGGTGGAATGTCAAAGCAAAGAACAAATAAACCGGGTGATGGGGAATTAGGATGGGGTGTCAAAACAAAGATAAAAAAGGGGGGTGGAGCGCGTTGTTTAGAATAGTTCTATTGCAATTTGTCAAAGCGGTCCACCTCATACTCTAGCAACATATTTCTTCGTAAAGTTAACAATATCGTTTTACAGTGTGTTGATTTAGAGATTACAGTTTATCTTTAGTTTATTCTGTTGGTGTATTATTTTTGTAGATTATTATATATCGCTTTTCCATAGCGTGTAACATATGATATTCATTTTATCTGTGAGTCCATACTAGTTGATTTTTTCCTATGGCCATAACAACACTTATGTTTTGTAAGTTATTTACATCCTAAATAAAATCAGTTCTAAACGAAAAGAATTTAACACTATCCAGAAAAAAAAGTATACTGGCAAATGCTTACGGACCCTCTA
Source organism: Ostrea lurida (assembly GCA_903981925.1). Lineage (NCBI taxonomy): Eukaryota > Metazoa > Mollusca > Bivalvia > Ostreida > Ostreidae > Ostrea > Ostrea lurida. Next base: position 2,424 of record CAJDSM010001992.1, read on the forward strand.
TACACTAACGAATTTTTTTTACACTGAGAAAATTGTATCACATTAAAGTGTTTATGTTAAGTTTATCTAAGTTGTTTTTAATAAATGATAATATTTATGGCAGATTTTTTAATCCAAGTCTTTATTGCATGAATTATGCATATTCTACAAAAATGATTTTCATATTCGGATAAGTATCACAAAAAGCTTCATAAGTAAAAAAAGCTACCATCCTTGTTAATAATATCAATTATATATCTGATGTTACTGGCAAAAAATTGCTTATCAAAAAATGTTTTCCCACCTATATGAATCATATGATTATAGAATAAAGGTGCATGATGACTGCAGTGACATTTGCCTCTGTGCAAGCATTTTGTAGTTCAACCCAAGATTTAAATACATCTATCCAAAAGTTAGCTTTTAAGAATTTTAAAAGTAACTTGATATATTCATTCCCACAGGATATATGAACCTAGTTAGTTCAAAGCCAGGTATTAAATTATCCAATGCCCTGTTTGTAGAAATAATTTGCCTTATCCAAAATAATTTCAATGATGCTAGGAAAGATTTTAGATTAACCATATTTAAACCTCCATCCTCATATTTCTGAACAAGCACATCTTTCTTTACTCTGTGAATTGAACCATTCCAAACAAATGAAAAAAAACCCCAAACATTTTTTCTAATTCTGTACAATATAAAATGGCGAAGTAACAAAGTATTAAACGCAAAAATAGTCCCAAAACACATACAAAATCGAGTGTTGGGCAACACGGACCTTCGACAAAAGCGAAGGGAGGATCAGGTGCCATGGAGGAGTAAGCATCCTCTGCTGATCGGTCACACCCGCAGTGAGCCCGTAGTCGAAACAAAGTAAACGGGGTTACCCGTCGTCAAATCTAGTACAAAAATGACAGTCTAACAAAGGGTATGAAACAAATCAGTCAACATATGACTTAGTGATAATTTGTAATCGCAAACAAGGTCATTATAGCGACCGTAGAATTTGCAAAATAATGACTTTAAACGAGATTCGTTATAACCACCATACCTATGGCATGCCCATGTGTATCGAATCAACTGAGAGACATACACACCATAAGCAGGCGATAGTGGTACATTACTACATAAAAAAGGAAAGTTGACGAAAGAAGACGGGTTGGGGATAAACATAAGAATGTGGTTCCACAGGGGTAAAACTAATGTTTTAATAACTAATTTTACCAAGGGGGGTAAAATATCTTTTCCCCACTGTGATAAAATGGATTTGATTTTTACTACCTTTGGATCATAATTAAGTTTAGGAATTCTATGTAATTCAACATCAAAAATTATTCCAAGCATGGGTTTTAGTAGTTCCCCAATTAAGATTACTGTTGGGTTATAAAACATCATTACTGTATTTTTAGAGCCAATCCATTATGGCATATAGTGTGAGTTTTAGAATAATTAATACACAAACCAGATATTTCTTAAAATCTTTGTAATATCTTTAGAGTTTCCACCAGACTTTGTTCACTTCCATCTAAAATAATTGAGGTGTCGTCAGCAAGTTGAGATTTTCTTTTCAATATTACCTAAAGTAATACATTTAATATCTTTATTTTTCTTATTTGAATTGCGAAAATTTCTGGACATATTAAAAAGATATAAGGTGATAGAGGGTCTCCTTGACGACACCCTCTCTGAATATCAAACTCTTCATATAGATTGCCACCTTGATTAACTGTAGCTACCATATTTGTATACGAAAGGTTAACCTAATTTCAAATAGAAATACCAAAATTTATGAAATTCAAAGCTTTTTCTATAACATTATATGATTAAGTATCGAACGCGTTTTCAAAGTCAATAAGTAATAAAAGGCCAGGAATATCATCCTCTTCAGTATAATGCATAATGTCATAAATTAATCTTATGTTTTCACCATTATATCTATTTGATATGAACCCTGTTTGATCCGGATCAATTACATTAATACATTACGTACACCTTTCCGTAGAAAACGAGAATAGTACTGGATTAGGAAATTAGGCATTGCCTTTCCATATGGGTGCAGTGACAGTATTGGAAGCATAGGAACACTTCTAGTCCACAGTGTAACAATGTAAATATGATGGGCCTTTTTACCGATACACCTAGACGTAAAGGTAGTCATGGACATCGTTCGTACAACAAACCCATAATACATGGTGTTTCCTTTGACTCCCTTTTACCGTACATGAATAAACCATTACGTCCAAATCACATTTGCACCAAACTTTACTCTGTCCCTTTTGAAACTTTTGTATGTAAAGGCAAAGATAACGAACAGTGATCAATCTCGTAAGTCCTAAATATAATACAAAAACAAGAGTTGGGCAATCACGGACCCCTGGACACACCAGAGGTGGGATCAGGTGCATAGGAGGAGTAAGCATCCCCTGTTGACCAGTCACATCCGCCGTGAGCCCATAGTCTTGATCAGGTAAACGGAACAGTCCGTAGTCAAATCAGTGTGTGAAAAAACGGCTTAACAATGGTTATGAAACACATCAGACAGCATTTGACTCAATGATAGGTCATATTGGTAAACTAAATTGTTATAACAACCATAAAATTACAAGAAAAAACTAAAGATAGTTGCCACTTGAATTCCTCAACACTGGAAGACAGACTTGATTATATAATTTGGGATGTTGCCTATCACAGACTCTTTGTTCCATCGCTTATTAATGATTAATGATGAGAGTGAACTACAGAAACCTTGCCGATCCCTACATCTCAAATTTGACAATAAAGCAATCGATGCTGTCAACATTAAGGTGGAATGAAACGTTTGATAATTTGTTGCCTATGAATTCAGTCATAATTATGATGAAAGATGGCAACAGCCTAAACAAAATACCTTCAACTGTTTATTTTGAGGATTTTTTTTTAGATTTGTTTATAAAAACGGAAAAATTCATTTTTGTCCTAACCCTTTCAACATACCACTATTTGAATATTGAAAGGTTAGGCAAATGCTATAGCAGATGAAGACAATGAAAACAAAATTCTATTCAGTGTACTATTGTTTTAATTTGTGAGGAAAAATGGCACAAAATAATCAAGAAAACGTCTTTTTATTATATCAGACAGGAAAACCCACTGGAATATATTGTAATGGAGAAGCACAAATGTTAACAAATAATATTCAACCAAAAATTGAATAAAAGTTTAAAAAGGAACACATGATAATTTTTTCGCCCAAACCTTGTAATAAATATCCTTTAACAGGAGTTACCCTTCTTGAATGTATAGGAAATAAAAGCAAGGTAACATTTTGATCACATTTAATGAATTTCGAATTCTAGTTTAGTGTAATGGCGTTATCTGGACATACAGAGGTTGGCATTTTATTATTAAACATACTTTCAATTGTTTATTTTGAATAAAGCTTGGGATACCCTTAGAATTAGCACCACTGACCAATTAATACAAGTTAAAAACTAGGTCATATACTTATCGCTTATATTCGTCTCCAACATTGAACCCGACCATATATCAAATATGAAGGAAAGACTGATAAATAGTCGGATTCAATGTTGGAGGCGAATATAATCGATAAGTCTAATTTTGTGCGGTTCCTAAACTTTTTCTTCCTCGACTAAAACGTTAAACCGAAAGTAGACCGTGTTTCAAGCGGAGACACGTCACTTAGTTATGCTATGGACGAACATTTCATACTATCTTAACAACATCCTCAATCATAAAAAAGCACTGTTCTGTATTCCGCCTTACTTTAAGATGAAAGTAGTGAATATATCCATATGTAATAAGGCAAAGAAGAACAGTGAATCAAAAATAGTCCTAAATAATAAATACAGAAACAAAGAAGTTGGGCAATCAGGGACCCTGGACACACCAGGTGGGATCAGGTGCCTAGAGAAGAGTAATGCATGCCCTGTTAACCAGGATACGACCTAGCGGCGGCCGCTGTCTATCGAGTTTGAATCAGGGTAAAGATCGACCAGCGAGATAGGAGTCAGATGGATGATTCACAAATGTGTATAGATCGTAGAAACAGCACTGTGCTTAAATATCATAAAAACAGCAGTAGCAGCAAGCAAAAAATCCACGTTAGTGTACTGAGGTACTCATGTATAGGTCATAGTGGTAAACTAAATTGTAATACGACCATTAAGGAATTTACGAAATGTAGATGAGAGTTTAGAGTGAAATCCTGCATCAACCACATTGTCTTGTAGTAGTTGCCTCGAGCATCAAAAACTGGATGGTATGAAGCCGCAGACAACGCAAGCGGACTCATGGCATATCGAAATAGTTGAGACGACATACACACGTATGCACAGGTGAATATGGCTATATTGCTACACAATTGGGCACACACCGAGAGATGGAAGAAAACTGGAAAATCGTACCGGAGCGCTCAAATGGAAATGCACGGTGTGGATTTCATCTTAAGAGCTAAAGGCGGGAAATACCAGAACAGTTGCTTTTTATGATTGAGGATGTTTTAGATCGTATGAAAATTTCGTCCATCAGCATACTAAGTTGAGTGTCTCCGGCTAAGTTATAAAGTATGAGACAAAGTGACTCACATATGTCTTGCAGTTTTTGTGCATGAATCGTAGGAGGGATGCAGCTGGTGTGTATAAAACGGGGTGTAGGCCGCACAAAATTAGACTTATCGATTATATTCGCCTCAATTATGAGACTCCTGTAACGTATTTATCAGGTCTATTTATATAAGTCTCGTGGGGTTCGTCCACGTGGTGTCACGTATACTACGGAACCTCAGTGAGGAGAGAGATTAGTATGTATATCGTGAGTAAAACGTTGACACGTTGTGGTGAACTGTACTTTGAATTGGTGTGCGCGGGATACGATGTGCTCAGTATATTCTAAGGGGTAACCCAAGCTGTTCATGTCAAAGTGGACATATATATCTGAATGTGTCTGGAATAGCGCACTTCAGCATGTATGTCGAGTGCTATGTCACATATCTCGGGTGTCAGGAACAGTGGCAAAAGAGAAACGAGAATGTGAAGTGTAATAGTGACAGCAATGTCCGCATGTCAATTGATCGATCAAAGATAGATAGATATGTGGCTCATGTCCAGGGCTACAGTTGCGTGTTGTTATGTTTTGACATTATATCAGATAGCAAGTGTCGTAGACGCTCCACCTGCTCAAGAGAGGATGTTATGAATGTGCCCCTTGAAGAGAATCGCGCACGTAACACACACTGTACTGTGGTCACGATCCTATTCTGCGAGAAGAATATCCTCTAGCGATGTTATTTCAGGGGTTGTATTGATGCTCATACATATTATTTGCTTAACATTTTGCTACTCCATTAATATATGTCCGTGGGTATTTCCTGCTATGGGAGAGAGAGGATGTATATCACTGTGAATGATATTTGCCGGTTCGTACGACTATGTTGAACACGCCACTGTCGATGTGTCGTTCAAACTAGCACACACTTAAACACTCCTGAAGTAGAAATGTTTTGTTTTCATTGTCCTTCATCTGCTATGAAACCCCATTCTGTGTGCGGTGACGTACGTTTATACTGAACCATGAACACATAGAGACAGTATAGATGCGCAGCAAGAAGGTAAGATGTACTTGGTGCGGAAGCGTAGTGAAACAATAAAAGTGTGGAATTTAAAAGCTATAAACAAATGCATTCACTTATAAGGATCCGTATATATGTGAAGGTGTCAAGTCACGATTGTACAGTGGTAGTTCTAAGTCACTTCTAGTAGACTAAATGACTTTTTGTAGAGACATTAATGGATGTTAGTGGAAGAGGTTGTGGCGGATATATTCATAGGCAAAAAATTATCAAACGTTTTCATTCCACCTTAATGTTGACAGCATCGATTGCTTTATTGTCAAAATTTGAGATGTAGGGATCGGAAGGTTTCTGTAGTTCACTCTCATCATTTAACTACATTAATAAGCGATGGACCAAAGAGTCTGTGATAGGCAACATCCCAAATTATATACAATCTAGAGTACTAGTGTTAGTAATTGAGTTCAAGGGGCAACACTTTAGTTTTTCTTGTAATTTTATGGTTGTTATAACAATTTAGTTTACCAATATGACTATCATTGAGTCAATGCTGTCTGATGTGTTTCATAACCATTGTTAAGCCGTTTTTTCAAACACTGATTTTGACTACGGACTGTTCCGTTACCTGATCAAGACTATGGGCTCACGGCGGATGTGACTGGTCAACAGGGGAGCTTTACTCCTCTATGCACCTGATCCCACCTCTTGTGTGTCCAGGGTCCGTGATTGCCCACCTTTCGTTTTGTATCTATATTTAGGACTTACGAGATTGATCACTGTTCGTTATCTTTGCCTTTAACATACAAAGTTTCAAAAGGGACAGAGTAACAGTTTGGTGCAAATGTGATTTGGACGTAATGGTTTATTCATGTACGGTAAAAGGGAGTCAAAGGAAAACACCATGTATTATGGGTTTGTTGTACGAACGATGTCCATGAGATACCTAGTCTATTTGAGTGATCGCTTTGCGTAGGTAAAAAGAGGCCCATTCATATTTACATTGTTAACTGTGGACTAGAAGTGTTCCTATGCTTCCAATACTGTCACTGCACCCATATGGAAAGGCAATAGCCTAATTTCCTAATCCAGTACTATCTCGTTTTCTACGGAAAGGTGTACGTAATGTATTAAATGTAATTGATCCGGATCAAACAGGTTCATATCAAATAGATATAATGGTGAAAACATAAGATTAATTTATGACATTATGCCATTATACTGAAGAGGATGATATTCCTGGCCTTTTATTAACTTTATTGACTTTGAAAACGCGTTCGATACTTAATCATAATGTTATAGAAAAAGCTTTGAATTTCATAAATTTGGTATTTCTATTTGAAATTAGGTTAAACCTTTCCGTATACAACATATGGTAGCTACAGTTAATCAAGGTGGCAATTACTAATGAAGAGTTTGATATTCAGAGAGGGTGTCGTCAAGGAGACTCTATCACCTTATATCTTTTTAATATGTCCAGAAATTTTCGCAATTCAAATAAGAAAATAAAGATATTAAATGTATTACTTTAGGTAATATTGAAGAAATCTCAACTGCTGACGCACCTCAAGTTATTTAGATGGAAGTGAACTAAAGTCGGGATAACTCTAAAAGTATTCTAAATGATTTAAGAAATATCTGGTATTGTGTTCTAACTTATCTAAACTCACACTTTTGAGGAAGTGAACAAAGCTGCGACACCGATAATGGACTAAGATTAGATAGTGTGTCATTGTTCTCTAAAACACACAACCATAATGGATGGCTCTAACATCAGTAATGATAGTAACAACAAGAGTAATCTAATTGGGAGACTAGCTAAGACTAGAACGTCTGGATAATTTTTGTGATGTGTTGAATTACATAGAATTCCTAAACTTAATTATGATCCAAAGTAGTAAAAATCAAATCCATTTTATCACAGTGGGAAAAGAGTATATTTTACCCCTCCTCTAAATAGTTATTAAAACATTAGTTTATACCCCTGTGGAACACATTCTTAGTTTATCCCCAACCGTCTTCTTTCGTCAATCTTTCCTTTTTTATGTAGTAATGTAACACTATCGGCCTGCTTTATGGTGTGTATGTCTCTCAGTTGATTCGTACACATGGGTCATGCCATAGGTATGGTGGTTATAACGAATCTCTCGTTTAAAGTCATTATTGTGCAAATTCTACGGTCGCTTATATGACCTTGTTGCTGGTATTACAAATTATCACTAACGTCCATGATGTTGTACTGATTTGTTTCATACCCTTTGTTAGCTGTCATTTTGTACTAGATTCGTGACGCGCTGCGGTAACCCCGTTTATTTACTTTGTTTCGACTACGGGCTCGCAGCTGCAGGGTGTGACGATCAGCAGAGGGATGCCTCTACTCCTATGGCACCTGATCCTCCCTTCGCTTTTGTCGAAGCGGTCCGTGTCCAAACACTCGATTTTGTAGTGTGTTTTGGACTATTTTGGTTGCGTTAATACTTTGTTACTTCGCCATTTATATATGGACAGAATTAAAAAATGTTTGGGTTTTTTTTCATTTGTTTGAAGTATGGTTTCAATTCACAGGAGTAAAGAAAGATGTGCTTGTTCAAGAAATATGAGGATGGAGGTTTAAACTGGTATAATCTAAAATCTCTTCCTAGCATCATTGAAATTATTTAAGAAGAATTTGGGAGGTTATTCTAAATACCGTGGCTTTGTAATCTAACTAGGGCTATCATATTCTGGTGGGAATGAATATATCAAGTTACTTTTAAAATTCTTAAAAGCTAACTTTTGGATAGATGTATTTAAATCTTGGGTTGAACTACAAAATGCTTGCACAGAGGCAAATGTCACTGCAGTCATCATGCACCTTATATTTATTATATCTATGATTCATATAGGTGGGAAAACATTTTTTGATAAGAACAATTTTATTGCCAGTAAACATCAGATATATAATTGATATGTATATTAACAAGGTGGTTAGCTTTTTTTCTCTTATGAGAGCTTTTTGTGATACTTATCCGAATATGAAAATCATTTTTGTAGAAATGCAAATTCATGCAATAAAGACTTGGATTAAAAAATCTGCCATAAATATGTATCATTTATTAAAAACAACTTAGATAAACTTAACATAAACACTTTAATGTATGACAATTGTTAATCAGTGTAAAAAAAATCTCGTTAGTTGTATAGAGGGTCCGTAAGCAGTGAAATCCTTGCCAGTATCTTACTTTTTTTCTGGATAGTGTTAAATTCTTTCGTTTAGAACTGATTTTATTTAGGATGTAAATAACTTACAAAACATAAGTGTTGTTATGGCCATAGGAAAAATCAACTCATATGGACTCACGAGATAAAATGTAATATCGTTTAGTTTCACGCTATGGAAAAGCGATATAATATAATCTACAAAAATAATACACCAACAGAATAAACTAAAGATATACTAACCTGTAATCTCTACATCAAAACCACTGGTAAACACGATATTGTTAACTTTAGCGAAGAAATAAGATGTGTGCTAGAGTATGAGTGGTGGACCGCTTGGAACAAATTGCAATAGAATCTTCTAAAACAACGCGCTCCATCCCCCCTTTTTTATCTTTGTTTTTGACCCCATCACTAATCCCCATCCCCGGTTTATTTTGTTTCTTCTTTGACTTCCACCTATATGCCCTGTCATGCCGTTTACTTTGTTTGACATTCCACCCTAATGCCCTGTCAGCGGTTTTTTGTTCTTTGCTTTGGACATTCCACCCTAAATAATGCCCTGCAGCTGGTTTATTTGTTCTTTGCTTTGACATTCACCCTAATGCCCTGTCCAGCGGTGTTTATTTCTGCTTGTGCTTTGACACCCAAGCCTAATGGCCCTGTCAGCAGGTTTATTTGGTATTTTTTTCACACAGCCACCCTCATTCCCTGACAACGGTCTACCTTTTCATAACTCACTTTCACTCTCTAAAGAACGAGATTTCTTGATAACATACATTTTTATACGGGTTTCATGAAATATACATCACATCCCCCTCTCAACTTTTTTCATATTTCTAGCAAAGAACAGAATATAGCGCACTTACCATTTCCGGTTTCCAAGATGCCAAGGATTGGAACGAATAACACAAAGAAGTAAAGTCCCCTTGGCAGTAACTCAACAGTTAAAGTGTTCTGCCACATAAACGCCTCATCTCACGTGATTATGATCAACTATGAATTTCTTGATTTTATGAAGGAATACAATTAAAATCCTGCCCATTATTTCAATATCCACGTGAACTTTAAAAATGTGTATTGAGCTGTCAAATAACGGAATTATTGATAGTAATCTGTCTTTAAAATGTAAATAGTGATATTTTGTATAATAATTTTACTTATTCATTTTAATTACAAAATAATGAAATGGGTTTTAATTATTTGTTCGGTTTCTGGTTTTCCAGCATCAGTTGTCTGGTGGCTAAACTTTCGCTTATGGTGAGGAACGTACGGCCTCAGAAAGCAGGTGATGTAAGTCCCTCAGGGATATGTGTTAATAGTGGCGCAGGTCCATCATGGTTATCAAGAGCGCGTAGTGACTAGGAGACCAGTTCCCTCAGTGGTTGATAGGTGGTTATAGTACCAGTCCTCGATGGTTATAAGGTAGTGACTGAG
>CAJDSM010001993.1:1391-24154 GCA_903981925.1 Ostrea lurida
CAGGTCTTACTGGCAAACTAAATCGTTATAATGTAAAATTCATTTTAAGAAGATTCAAAACTTTGTGTAGAAAAAATAAAAGTCAGTGCATGCATGCAAATGTAAATATTATCGGCAAACTTACATCTCAACTCTATGGGGATTCTTTAGCACTCCCATTGTCTTCCATATCTATACATAACAAAATTCCATTGTCAAAATAACATGTGTCAATAAGTTTCAGTGATATCAGATTTTTATTCCAACTGAACAAAAAATATGCTATTTTGTTACGGAGGTTGAATAATGATACCACCATTAGTTTACAGTGCGTTTCTTTGGTCTATTGGTTCTTTTGATGATTGTACAGTTATTTTCAAATTCTGATAAAAAATCAAATTATATTAACTTATATTAAATATGAGTAACCTCTGTAACATTTTAATTAAGTTCTAAAAAATCGTTACAATGGGTTATATAGCCATTTTTTGAAAATCATGTCATCAATCATGTCTTGCAATACTTATTGTTCAAACAATTTATCCAATTAGACTGGAGGTATTTCTACTTGTTACGGAGGTGATAATAGATTTTCATATTAGAAATAAAACATAAATGCTATTCTTCTTAAGACAAAAGACCAGAAGTGCCATAAAATTAAATGTATCAAATCCATTTATGTCAAACTGTTACCTTGCTCATACAAAATACGCATAGTATAAATGTGTCATGATTGTAATCTCCGTAACGGGTATCTTCTCTAATACGTATACAATAGTTTAGTAAGGTATAAATAAAAAGGGATCAAGGTATTAGTGATCAAAATAGATAATGTTGAATGTAGAAAGTGGAATGTATATATATTTTTGGGGCTATATCAACATCCCACTTGTATTCTCGCCTACGTAACAGATGTGCCAATATGAATACAGGAAATTCATACTACACCGTAATAATAACAGACGAAGTAAGTCATAGTAAAAAACAGATGAAATACATCAATACAATTAATAAATGTAGTATATAATGAAATTGACATTGTGAAGTTAAGTAACTTTACATGATATAAAATATACATGTACATATACCGAAGGTTAAGATGTTAGTGTTAAACATTGATCCTCCAATTTGATGAAAGAGCGTGTGCTTCACATATATTACTGATTTCCATCGATGAAATTGCACCCAGACATTTTGTTTCGGGAACTCTTTTTTTTATAATTCGCTATGGAGGTTGTAATAATGAAGGTTAGAATTGATTTACGTAAAATGTCTTTTCAAGAAAATAATTAGCATGGGATTTTGTTAAAGGGTTATTTGGCATCCAAAAATGACTAGCATGAAATCAATATTATATAGTTCACAAGGAGGATACCGGTACATCACGAGAAAACGCGTTATGTAGGTTAGGTTCTTATATGTGATCAAACTTTATGACAGCATGTTTTTGTACTCTCTATGATAATATGTCTTCTGAAACTGCTTCCACAAAGAGGAAATATTTGTTTCTGTGTTGGCGACATCAGTATTTTGGGCTTTTTCAAAAGTTTAGCTTATCGTATTGAAAATGATTTGTTTTCATGAATGCATTCAAATAAAAAATAAATCACAAATACATTTAGATAATAAATAAAACGCACGCCAACCCATTTATTAAGCATACTTTTCTTTCTACAACGCAAGATATACTTGCGACAGGTACGCAGGCTAATTGTGTCTATTTTCTGAAAATGACTTGTTTATCAACGCCTGATGTTACATGGAACCTTCATTGTTAAGATTGTACTCGAAAGACTTGTGACATTTCAGTTCAAAATGCAGACTGTTTGTTGAAGGAGCAATCACTACCTACGTGTAAGGTAACAGCTTGCTTCTAACGCCACTATGGCACAAGTAGAAGTCGAACTCACGACCTGAGATTACGAAGAAATCATTCTACCACTGAGCTACAGGGTTTTCAATAGTCCCTTTTAAAGTAAGCATTTCGCGAAGTTTGTGGAAGTGATAATCATTATAATCCAATTTCAAATACAACCAGATTTGATGTGGTAATACCAAAGGTTCGACCGCTCTTGAATTAAATGACCAGCCATTGGGGAAAATGCTGTCTGACGTGTTTCATAGCATTGATTGTTTATTGTTATACGTTCCAGTCGAGAACATTTCACTCATAACGAGATGTTACCATTGCCGATGTTAGGCTGCAAAATGTAGGCCTACAGATACGAACACTTCTAACCTCTCGCTCAACCAGTTGTGGAAAGCAGTCATAAGAACTGTTCCAAGTTGATTTAGAACAGACGTAGAGCGGTCATAATGCAGTCATATAACTGTTCTAAGTTAACTCAGAACAGACGTAAAACAGTCATAAAGCAGTTAACTTAGAACAGATGTAAAACAGTCATAAAGCAGTCATAGAACTGTTCTAAGTTAACTTAGAACAGACGTCAAGCGGTGATAGAACAACTATAACCCCCTTGTATATAGCTGTTCTTTTCTAGAACAGTTCCGATCAAGAATTAGAACAGTTCTTTGTATATATAATTAACCGCTTTGGAAACTGTCAGTTCATTTTAAAATTCCCACGTGAATGGTCAGTGTCAGTGAAAATGCCCCCTGTGAAATTAAATAAACTGCCTTCTTGCCTAAGACAGAGAATTGTTAATTTAAGAAACAGTGGGAATACATTCGTACAAATACACAGGCCCTCGATCATTATCTTGTTAATCTTTATCATATAGTTAACATCAGCATCCATTTCTAAATATCGCTTTTTAATGAAAGAGTTATGATTAACCTTTTATTGTAATGCTGGTAAATTGTAAAGCATTCTGTAGATGATTACTCTGCAAAACGATAGATAGGTCGACGTGAATGCGAGGTCTCATGGCGAATATCAGATCAGTATGGAATGCTTACTCTTTCCAGACAACTGATCCACCTTTCGTATTGTCAAGGCCGGTCTGTGAGTGACTTACGATCAATTTTATTCTTTTCAACAATTTGTGAGATTGATTGTGCATTTTCTTCAAGTAAATGTAGACAGATGTCCATTTTTTTTAATCCGCTTACCCATATATTGGCAGTGTCAATGTTCTTAATGAACGCGTCTTGTTGCAATTGTAGGTTATGCTGATTCTTTGTAAGATTTTTAAAACAATCATTTATGTCATTTCAGTTTGAGACATTTCAACGTTTTGGCAAAAAGACGGATTGCACTGGTCAGTGCTGTGCTGCTTTGAGGATTCATACGCCACGATCTTACACAAACAACAAGAAGACGAAAGATGAATGAATTAAGAAACCTCAGCTGTCATGGAAATTCTTCCCTACACTGTAACCTTCCCCGTGAACAACTGAATATTACTTCTTTGATACCTGTTGTCATATTTATATTGCTGACTGCAACTATGGTTCTTGTATTTAATGGTTTTATATTAGTACTTGTAGTAAAGGAAAAGAAGATAAGGATGAATCCTTATTATTTCCTTGTCTTGGTGTTAAGCTTTAGTGATTTTGTTGTTGGGCTTAGCATCATTTCTGCTGTTCTGCGGATGATTATTCCAAGTGCTCAGATGAAAAAAGGTGTTACTATATTAAATGCTCTTTTAGTGACAGTAGGTATCTATATGTCACTTTACCACACATTTTTGATTAGCTTGCATAGATGTTTGGTTATATGTACAGAAAATTGGAGTCCTTATGTTTTTGGTCCAAGTCGGAAGTACTTTGTATGTGTCAGTGGTTGGATCGCCATAATGATAATGAGCTGCTGCCTTGTTTCGCCTGATGAGGTATCTCTCCCTTTTGATAATGTGAACATGTTCTCTTTTGCCTTTAAAGGCCATTATAGGGCATTCTTATTATGTGTGATGGGTTTAACCCTGTTTCTAATATCTTCCATAGTGATTCTATACCTTGTTACGATTGCGCATGTGTACAGAACATACCGTCCCTCTGGTCAGTCCAACGCTTCACGTGCGATTTATACAATCGACATTTCAACAACTGAGTCACATTCCTCTGAAAACACGTGTACATCCTCTGCACAAGATCAAGTAATTGTCAGGCCAGGAAGAACATGCTATGAACAATCTAATCGGATGGCTACACTTAGACGCAAAAAGGTCGTCAGTACGTTGCAACTATTGGGTATCTTAATTATGGTTCTTCTGATGTTCACTGGACCACTTGTTGTAACGCTGCCATGGAATGATACAATTCCTCCGAAGGTCAGGGGTATATTCTTTGGTTTCTTTGGAATAAATTCGATGTTGAATCCCTATATATACCTGTGGAAGCTAAAAGATGTCCGAGAGATTGTAAAATCTGCCCTGTGTTGTTTCTAAATATAAGGTCAAAGACAAATCTGTACACCAACGCAGCATTAGGGAGATCTCACTACAGTTAAAAGGAACCAAAGTGTTCCGAGTGCGAAAGTAGTCCCTGACAATATTTGACTGAACATTATTGGTTTTTAAGACTTGGTCATTCAACTGTCTATTAGCTTATTGGATCATAAAAAACATGAAGATAACGAGCTGTGATCAATCTCACAGACCCTTTACGGAACACAAATTAAGAGTTGGGCGAACGCCGATGTATGATTTTGTAGTGAAATCTATAGAGGAGAGCAAATGTTCTATGTTTTCTGATTTGCCTTTTATCACGTATGACATAGGATACTTCTATTTAAGCTACGAACAAAATGTGTGGTGGTCTTTTATTTTGTTTTCAAAGTTATGTCAGAACTCAAAGGGTATTGCACAAACATGTCCAATTCCAAACCATTCTATGTTGGAGTCCCTCAATAATATGCAGCAGGCCATTATTTACCTTTGATTGATGTCAATGATGTTGACCCCCAAAACATGTCAAGCTTATGCAGACATTACAAAGATGGTGATTCTTTGCAGAATAGGTCTATAAATATCATTGGACTCCAATGCGGGCCAAATAACAATTTGCTTCAGTTTGAACAATGGTCTAAACATTTGTTGTCAACTTTTCCTCCTTTGAAAAAAAGGAACCAGCCTCTGAAATATGGGATGGATGTTCAAATCAAGATTCTGAAAAACCTGGAAAAATCACAATCAGCTGCAGCAAGATTAGTCACTGAACTAGCTTTATTGCTTTCACGTGAATCTCGTTCTTTTGAAAGTGGATGAAAAACATTTATTGTTAGTAAGAATATCTCTGACCAAAATTTTTCACAATATTGTATTTGAGTATCTTAAAGAAATATGACCGAACATTTGTACACATTCATCAAATTATGTTGTATACATTTCTCAAGTTATTCGATATGGAAGAGCTTATAATGTGTATGATCAGTTTTTGAATCGAGACAGGCTACTTGCAAGTTTTTGACCAGTCACGTTTTAAATCTGCATTTTGCAAATTCTATGATCGTTATAACGATCTAGTTTGCCAATACAACCTGTCATTGAGTAAATTTTTGATAGCAATTGCTAAGTCATTCTTAATCATACATTGATTTTGACTACGGGTTATTCCGTTTACATAGTCTAAGCAATGAGCTCACCATACCTACTGGTAAAATCTGTTTTTAACGTATATACTCTATTGTGTAACTGCTTTTCTTTTTGAGCAAATAACCTTTCGACCCTTGATACATGCATTTTGTATTTGCTTTCTTAACATTATTTTGTGTCATTAATTGTTATATAGGAGAGGGTGCTGGAAGTTGTTGGATATGATATAATGAGGGATTAATAGAGTATTCAAATCATATAAGAAATTAATCTTATATTTTTTCGGGTGATGCAGGTACATGTATCACCGAATTTTAGACGGTAAAACTCATCAATGCGAAAAACGCATTGATGACAAGTTTTACCGTCTAAAATCTCGGTGATAACCTGCATATCACCCGAAAAAATATAAGATTTATTTCTTATCATTTAATTTTATATTAAAACAACAAAATAATGTTCATTAGACTTTACTTGTTGTTCAGGTATACCTGATCAAAAATCACCTCAATTCTTATAAAGTGTTTTAACCAATGAGAATCGGCATTAGCTGATGACGTGAAATAAAATTAAATGATATTAAAAGGATTGAAATCAAGGTTTATAAAATATGCTGAACACTCTATGTACTTGCATCTCGAAATGGAAACTTACGGTTAATACTGAAAAAACATTTTTTTTTTAGAAAAGGTGGTAAACTAAAAAATTGCTATACATGGTATTACAATAATGTACAAAGTATTTTAGCTATGCAATGTAAAAAGGGTATGAATGTTCTGTTATCTAAAATGAAGTCTTTACACCTGAATGTTTTGACAAAGTTGGAATTATTTGACACACATATGTGAGTAGTATTGCATATTGTAGCTAGGAAGTGTGGGCTTCTTTTCCTGCAAAAGAATTAGAAAGTGTACATTTGAATTTTTGTAAGAAAGTCTTGGGTGTTAAAATATCCACAGCTTCGATGATGATTTATTCAGAATTAAATATATTTCTATTAGAATTAGAGAAAACATTTAGAATGGTAAAATATGTTTTTCAAAGTGAGAAACGCTGATAACTGCATTTTACGTCATATATATTCTCAAATGTATACACAATGTCTTATAGAACCAAATTTCAAATGTTGGTTATCTACTATAAGGGATATGCTGTTCTCTGTTGGACTAGAAAATGTCTAGTATTAAGATTATGTTAATGAAAAACTGGGTTTTATTACAAATGCGACAAAGGTAATTAAAGGATATATTTATGCAAAACATGTATATTTTTTTTCAACAGTTCTTCAAAGTGACGTATATATAGATATATTTGTCATGGATCAGATTTTCAACTTTATTTAAGAAAACCGATTCCAGATCAATGTAAAGAATACATAAGTAAATTTAGATTGCCATATCATAAGCTGGAAATTGAAAGAGGAAGATATTTCAATACACCTGAATGTAACCGAAAAGTTAAACTGTGTCCACGGCAGCTGATCCTGCCTTCTTCGCTTTCGTCGGCTACACTCGAATTTGTATATATGTTTTTGGGACTATGCTTACTACACTCGATTTTGTATATATGTTTTTGGGACTATGCTTACTACACTCGATTTTGTATATATGTTTTTGGGACTATGCTTACTACACTCGATTTTGTATATATGTTTTTGGGACTATGCTTACTACACTCGATTTTGTATATATGTTTTTTGGGGACTATGATTACCTTTAACACATTGTTTACTTCACCATTTTATATAGAGATTTTGAAGACGAATATTTGTCCTGTATATGAAAAACTAAGAAAAGTGTATATTGATATATATTATCATGAAAAACCGTCAATGTATAAATTATCACAGCTATTCTCTGATACAAATACTAGTGTTATATGTAATTTTGGTAAATCCCTGTATCAAGGTTCTAAACTTAAACTAGAGACCACAACATAAAGAGGTATCCTCAATATCTCTATATATACTCGTACATGTATATCTTTATATCATGCATACTCCATTTCGTCATCTCAAATTGTTATAATTATAAATTATTGATGTCTTTTCATTGGTGTTAATATTGTAATATATCATTTTTATTTTGTATCCTATAAGCAGTACTGCTTTTGGAAAATAAACAATACATCTAACAAGTTCTTCTGAAACACTGGACACAATTATCGTGCCTATACATTATTTTTCAGAGTATAGTACATATGTAATTAGGAAATAGAAATTAGGAAATATAAATTAATCAGTTAAGATTAATTTTATGGACGCCAGCAGAGAGAAAGTGGAACACCTTCATCTCATACCCTTATATCATTAGTTATGAAGATCTAATCAAAGGTGCACCATCAGGTGATGTGATTCCAATTTTATAAATGTACTTACAGAGTGATGCAGATGAACACTGTTCACAATACCACGAGACTACTGACTACGAGATGGCAGCTAAAATTAAAAACACGGTAATTTTCGCGTCGTAGACAGCTTTTAATCAAGTAATACATCATATATAAAAATATAGAGGGACCATACTAATGAGCAGATTAAAGTGCATGCGACTTGCAAATTGTTATTCTAATGATACAAGCAGGAAAATATATACCCCCCCCCCCAAGAAAAACCCACCCCCTAAACCCCCTGAACTACATGTAGATGTGTCGGTACGACACGGGTGCCTCAACCTACAGTTAAGTACGATGAAGGAAAAATACAAACAGTAATATCTCAAATCCAAGGGTCAACTCAATTTCTACATAAGAAATCAGTTCAATATCTTCAAAATCAAAAGGCATCGGAGATGCTATGGCCAAGTTGCAGGTATTATTTTCGAAGTTTTTTGTCTGTGAGGGTAATCGGGCCATAAGTGTAGTTTTTTTTTTCCTTTTTCTTTGATCTCGTAATACAGATCTCGTGAAATTAAAAAACTTTTGTTCAATACATCTGAACAGAATATTTACAGGTAAAAATTATCCATTGCGATATTTAAAAATCGTTTGAACAGGTGAGCCATTAAGCTTACAGGCCTTTATGATAAAGTTAGATACATGTAGATGTAATAAAACTTGACAACTTAAATTGTTTTCAAGTAAAGATTGATGAATAGCGACATTAAATAATCTATACAGGTGAGCCATGAGGTCCGCGACTTATTTATTGATACGGTAAGGCATATCTAGTAAACTAAACAACTATTGTAAAATATGATTGAACAAAATTTGTTTTTGAGAAAAGAGTTACGAATAGCTATATTAAATCGTCCATACAGGTGAGCCACGAGGTGTGCGGGCTATATCTTGATACGGTTAGATAGATATTGTAAAACTAGACAAATTTTGTTCAATATGTTTTAATTATGTTTTTTAGTAAAGAATTATAAATAGTGACCTTGAATTGTCCGTACAGGTAAGCCATGAGCCCCACGGGCTTATATCTTGATCTAATAAAACTAAACAGCTTTTGTTGTATTAGTCTTAACAAAATGTTTTCGAGTAAAGAGTTATGAAAAGTGACATTATATCGTTCTTATTATATAGTTGAGACATGAGGCTCGCAGGTCTATATCTTGATGCGGTTAGATCGATCGACTTTTGTTACATATGTGTGATAACCAGATTTGTAGGTTCTTTATCATTACATACGAGAGGTTGTAATGGGTATAGCAATGATAAAAATAATGGAAATAGTGGTAGTGTGCTGTACACTGAAAATTAAAAAGAAAATACTGTTTACCTCCATATATGAAGGTCACATGTAATGTGAATTGAACAATAAAATGCTTTCTTTGTTGGCTTATTAGGTGATGAAGGAAGTTAGCATCGCAGAAAAAATTCATAATCCGCGTTATGAAATTTTTCTGTAATGCTAGATTTCTTCATCACCTAGTAAACCAACAAATAAAAAAGATATTTTATTGTCTATATTTATATTTTCATGTGTTCTTTAAACATATAAACTAGAATTAAGTGCTAACGTATCATAATGTTGATCATCTTGTTACTTTAAATGGAACAGCCAATTCAACCTTTGACCTTGGAATCGCTCCATATTTGGTAATGACCCTACGGACAGGTGACACTACAAAATTGGATCCAACAAGTTTGCAATAAACATACATTTATTGGATAATGAAAGGTATGCCAATTTCAAAGGAAATATAAGAGAAAAGATTCAGTGAATATAAATATTGAGCAATAAAAATAATATACAATTGATTAATACCAATGTAATTACCATTCATAACAGTGCGAGAGAGTTATACCTTACCCCCAATAGAGCCTAATGTGCATGTCAATAACGTCTCAAACAGATACATACAGCTAGGGTCACACATGTAAACAACCTAACAAAAATATGAATTACCTGTATAATAGGACTATAATCCTAATAGGAGCATCATACACACCTTGTATACAAGTCTTTTAACTTATTTCCACTACAATTGCACAGCAAAATTACCAGCTTTTTGCGGGAAAATTTTACACGGATTGGTCTGCAAGTATAAATGAGCATGGGCACAATTTACTTGAATTTCCTTAACTCAAGGATAATTTGTGACAATTTTGATTAGAAATTGACCTCCTGTTTCTATCACACACATCAAATCAACATTACGCTTTGCCTAAGTATAGCCAGTAGCATACTTTGCATATAGCACATGATATTACGGGAAGAACCGAATGTAAATTACTTGATTTACGGAAGGTATCGAATGAGTTCATTATCTGAAAAGCTGTTCTTAGATTACTTAACAGAACTTCCTGAATAAGGATAGTGTACGTATCAGCAATCGTCTTTTTGTGTAAAATGTATTGGATTTATAATGACCTTGTTTGCGATTACAAATTATCACTATGTCATATGTTGACTGATCTGTTTCACACCCTTTGCTAGACTGTCATTTTCGTACTAGATTTGACGACGGGTAACCCCGTTTACTATGTTTCGACTACGGGCTCACGGCGGGTGTGACCGGTCAGCAGAGGATGCTTACTCCTCCATGGCACCTGATCCTGCCTTCGCTTTTGTCGGAGGTCCGTGTTGCCCTACACTCAATTTTGTATATATGTGTTTGGGACTATGATTACGATTAACACATTGTTTACTTCGTCATTTTATTTTTAATACTTTTAGAGAAAATCGAAAATATATAATTTCCAGAACACCGCACTGTGGCCGCCAAGCATGCGCATTAGCTGCAAAAATACTAACGTAAATGACTGGCTTGCCATCTGATATCGCACACGATAAACAATCGATCATTCAAAAACTACCTTGTAAACAACCACTCTGATTCTACGCACAAGTACTCTGAACATAATGTCAAACAGATGCTGAAGTTCCTCATTGACAATATCTTCGTTTAGTCTCTGGTGATTAGGTCTTCCAGTACTCTGATGGAATTCACATGGGCACAAATGGTGTTTCTATATTAGCTGTCCTGTGATTATATTCTCATGAGGTATGATTTTTTCAAAAGCTTCTGCATGAGAAGAAAAGATTTTTCTGTGGCCTTCAATTCGATATTTAGATACATCGATAAAGTTTTATCTTTAAACAATAATCATTTTTTTCCTATATCGATTCGATATAATCCAGTGAACTAAAATAAAAGACATCACAGTATTCCACATTTGCTTTGTACTTAGATATTTTATTCAACATAGAAGCTAACTGAAAATGAACAACTCAACTTTACGGACGTGTCCTATAGTATTCGTAGTCCGTTTTTACACATATTTTGATTATGGATTGTTCCGTTTTCCTATCAAGATTCAGAGCTCATGTCAAGTGTGACCGGTCGATAGGGTATGTTTACTCCTCAGCATCTGATCCTACCTCTGGTATGTCCAGGGTAGGTATTTGCCTAACTCTTAATTAAATTTGCATTTCTTATATAGGAATCATATGCCATTCCATTCGTTCTTTAATAATTCAAACCATGTGTCAAATTGGTGTTGAAATCGTATAAGGAAACAGGATCATTTAGCTTTTTTAAAAGTGCACGAAATCAAGGATACTACATACTATTTGTTCTCTTTTCGATAGTACAACTTGAAAGGTACCCTTAATTTTTCATTCCGAACCATTTTTATTGTAAGGCAAAGATAACGAACAGTGATGAATCTCGTAAGTTCAAATAGAATACAAAAACAATACGTTGGGCAACACGACCCTTGAACTGATCACCAAAGAGGTGGATCAGGTTTGCCTAGGGAGGAGTGAACATCCCCTGTTGACCGGTCACACCCGCCGTGAGCCCACAGCCTCGACCAGGCAAACGGAACAATCCGCAGCCAAATCAGTGTGTGAATAACGGCCTAACAACGGTCATGAAACACATCAGACAGCATTTAACTCAATGGCAGATCATAATGGTAAACTAAATAGTACAACGACATGGGATTTACGAAATGCTGCCTTTTAAACGTGACTGTTGAAACCCTGCAACAATAACTTGTCTGTAAATTAGCCTGCCCTCGATTCAAAAACTGATCGTACGCAGAACAAGCTCTTCATATCGAATAAGTTGAGAGACAACACACCATATGCATGTGAATGGAATAATTGCTACAGAAATATGGGAAGTTGACGATGGAGAAGCTGAAATCGTCCTGTTTGTCATCAAATTTGAGTAATTAGTTTGCCCTTAATGTCAATGTCAATAAAACTCCAAATACGAAGCAGACATGGTAGAGTCTGTGGTGTCCTTTATTTCTAGTTCGTTGGGATATATTGAATCGACATAAGAATGGAAATCATCATTATTAATAGATGAAACCTCGTTAATATATCGAAATGTCGAATTAATGGCCACTGCTAGAGATTTCGTCTTTTCATGTAGAAGATTTTGAATGAATTATGTCTCATAAGAATATAAAAATAGGTCACCTAATAAAGGAGCGCCCCAAACTTGCAAATCTTTAGATCCCTATGAGTCAAATAACTCAAGTAAGCATTGCTGCCAATGGGCCTCTTTGTCATGACGCTAATAGAAAGATAATATCATAATACAGTATTCAACACGCAATAACACTGTTATCAGAATAGACTGTCAACTCTCTCAAAGAATTTTGATATGGACACACGTGTAAGAAATACGTTACAAGGTAAGACAGACATCAACATTCCGAATCACGTGTTAACACAGATTAAAATTGGCCGAATTCAGATAAACATTTGAAATAAAATATAGTACCAAGTATGTCATGCACTTGTCTAAATATACATTTATGCAAACTTTGATTAAACATTTTAAAAAATCATGCTTCCTATTGCCGTTAACATCACAAAATGTAGGATAATATCCAATCAGTTCTATTTTTTATTAATGCAACTTAAATATACTCTTGATTTTAAATCTGACAAAAAAAAAAGAAAAAAAGAAAAAAAAAGAATGAAATATAATCTTATTTGATAATATGTCTAGTAATATATAACCATGACTGTCTATGGTAACCCGACATTCATGTTTCCTTTTCACTGTGTTTTGACCCTGCTTTTCATTCCTATGATATGTGCATCGCATAATCCTACACCCTCTTTAATTCGGAGGACTTTTGTCTCATTTTGCATGTAAAGATATATAGGTTTCACTATAAAAGATGTCACTGTACACGCACATTTCTTTTTAACGCGACAGATAAACTAAACAACAAAACTAAACTACAAAATAGTTGATGTAAACAGGTTAGAAAACTTATGAATCAAAATCAATCAATAGGTTGGTTAGGATTGTGTAACATTGTAGAAAACTATGACGAAAGAAGATTTGACCTATTGATATTGAGCAATGCCAGTTTATTTCACAACTTTGGAAGTTCCATCGCACTTAATTCGTCTTATCGGTATGGATCTTGTATAAGATAAAACAAGGGCAGTTGTATAATGAAGAACACTTTCTGTGAGTTAATTTCAACAACGTTAAACAGGATCTACCGGTATTATGGTTGTTTTACCCTTAAATTTACAGTATATTCTAAATTTCAGTATGCCTCGTAATTTTCTCCGTCCTCGGAAGGCGTGTTCAAGGTAAGTATGAAATATCAAGTATGACATCACATATTTGATGTAATCTACTAAATACGATATCTTCTTATCTGTTATGCCGCAGCGTGGAAACATTTTATGGTCTCCAAACGACTTCGTTTTCGTTTTTGTGTACAAAAAATCAGGGAAATTGTTTCTTTTTCTTTCTTTCAGGCTTGGCGTGTTTACGATGCTCAGACACCACTGAACCTAGACTGTGTAATAAGGTTGAACACTGCAATGACGGAGAGGTAATATTGAACAGTAAAAAGCAATCCTTACGTCGGTTGTGATATCAAGAAAATTCACTAATTTGAAATGTCTCCGGCAGGTGTGTGCTGTTCAGCAGTACCGAGCAGACAATGGAGATATTGGTTACTGGACAGGATGTTATCCACAAAGGGTTTGTTTCCAATCGGATTACAAGGCTTTTTAAATCCTAGAGGATATTGAATATGGGCTTTGATGGGAATAATCTTGATAAAAAATTATTAGTTGGTTTGAAGTCCAGTCTAGTGAGTGTTCAAAATAGCTTCGAAGAAAAGACATCTCATTTTCACCTATGAAACAAGGGCTGAACATTTGGTGAAGAAAAGATCACATTGATCCCTTTGGTGTTCTTTACATCTTAGAATATCTCAGTTTGTGATTTTAGGAAAATTTGAGATCGGGAGGCGACGCAGATTATCTCCTGTCTAGCAGTCTCTGTATTGTCAATATAATCAAAATTAAATGCTAGATCCGCTCACATACTCGCTACACATATGTACTATTAGTAAGATTGCTGTATTGAAAACTTTTAGTACATTTTCTAAAAACATGAATTTTGTCAAAATAAAGAAGCCTCGATGGGGAAGGGACAAAATATTCCATAAACTTTACATCATTATTTGAATATAGGTTAAATTGAACACCATTATTTCGCAAAAAGTATCCTTTGTTTTCAAATATGTCATGTTTTTGTTTACAGTGCATAATTTGAATATTTGAAGTATGCAGTGATTTGTACAGGATTGTGCTGCAATAAACAACAGGACTGTGATAACCACCAAACGTCTTTTGGTACATATTTATTTTAGGAATGCGCTGCGGTAGACAATAGAACTGTGATCACCACTAAACGAAGTCAGCATATTGACGGGGTTGTTCAATGTCGGGACTGCTGTACAACAGACATTTGTAACGCTTACGGATGTGGGAGTCCTAGTTAGTATACGATAAAGAATATTTGAGCAAGATTTCTGTTGGAATTTATCAAACGTGTTATCTTTGTCCTGTGATATCCAAATAAAATCATAGTTTCCATATTGGTGAACAGAGTACCCGGATACTCGAGGTCCGATTTGCTTTGACTGTGAAGACGTAGTGGATCCAGCAGACTGTCATACCATCACACCGTGTGGCCTCAATCAAGTATGTCTTGGTAGAGCTCATTTTAACCGGAGGTGAAGCATATATGTAAATGTATTAACTCAATATCAAATTTTTTCCCCTAATTGTATGTAAATAAGTATTAAACACACTTTTAAGTCTGTTTCATTCTGAAAATTTATTATTCAAAATTTTACTTACGAGTATCTAAAGTATGAATTTACTAGTACTACAGCCGAACAGCTGGACCGTGTGATTTCAAATTAATTCCCAATAGTAGATTGGAGATGCTTTCCCATGTCATTGAGTTATGGTTATAGAAAGTTTCATGCCCTAGGGATGGCACCAAGTTTAAAAGCACTTGCCCTTTGACACACAAAGCATATTTTTGTTCTTGAATGAGTTAAGTTCAATACAGAGTGCCAGAGACTCCGGAACCGGTCAACCCTGTGTTTCATTTCTCGCTGAAATATATCTGAAACGTCGTCAACCCAATGTAAACGATCCTATAATTAATCAAATAACCAGCCTTATTACCTCTTTTGTAGGAGTAGGTTAAAATATTGATACGACAAAGACATAATGTTGTCAGGAAGGCTTTGATCACTTTCCTTTCTTTTCAGAAATGCCTAATACACGAGAGGAATATCTTTGGACAAAAGTATTTCACTTCCAAATGTGAATCTGTTATGGTATGTTTTCTCGATTGAAGATTGCGAACTGAACTCACGTATACATCCTTATACCCTGATAATCAATACAGTCGTTGATTATAGGCTTGTTTTCTACATTTTACTGGGCCGGTGGTCGGCAGGAAGCGAGATGTAGACGGGGTGTGTCTTCACTGCTGTGACGGGGATCTCTGTAACGCTAACTGTTCTTCGGCATCTAGCGCCACCATCAATAAACCGAATGTTCCAGGTATGAATCAGTTGACGCTGTGAAACCAAATTAAAGCGAGTGTTACTGGGACCTTCAAAGGAAATGTTGGACGCCAAATGAATGTCCTAAGATTGTCAGGTGTTGTTTCACAATCTTGAGTGAACGTACAGGGCTTGATATGTAAAGGTTCAGACTCTAAGTGGACATACAGTGATTGTGATGTAAGGTTCAGAATCTGAGGGAACGTACAGGTGTTTATGTAAAGGTTCAGAATCTTAGGGACGTACAGGGATTGTTATGTAAAGGTTCAGAATCTGAGGAAGTACAGGAATTGTTATGTAAACGGTTCAGAATCGTGAGTCGTACAGGATTTTATGTAAGGTTCAGAATATGAGGGGATCGTACAGGGATTGTTATGTAAAGGTTCAGAATCTGATGGAACGTACAGGGACTGTTAAGTAAAGGTTCAGAATCTGAGTGAACGTGACGGAATTTGGTATGAAACATGTTTGTAACAAAGGTGAAAGAAATCATTAATTTCAGGACTCTTGCACCCTATGGGTCTTAATGGCAGGGTAAAAACTACCATTAATTGACCAATTTAAACAAATCATCTTCCCTTAAACAAGTGTAAGAAAAATGAAATGCATAGTGACGTAGAACAGGAGCTCGAGGGTCTCTTCTAAAATTACAAAGTAAATGATATCCGATGTTCTGGCTCTAGGGTGGTGCCAAACTTGGTACATAGTATTTAAGTGTAAACAGTTTGAAAACACTTTATTGAATACAAAAAGGCGAAGTTAACATTGTGTCAAACGTAATCATAATCCAAAAAACATATACAAAATCGAGTGTAGGGCAACACGGACCTCCGACAAAAGCGAAGGTAGGATCAGGTGCCATGGAGGAGTAAGCATCCTCTGCTGACCGATCACACCCGTCGTGAGCCCTTAGTCGAAATAAAGTAAACGGGATTACCCGTAGTCACATCTAGTAGGAAAATGACAGTCTAACAAAGGGTATGAAACAAATCAGTCAACTTATGACTTAGTGATAATTTGTAATCGCAAACAAGGTCATTAAAACGACCGTAGAATTTGCGAAATGATGACTTTAAACGAATGTTATTTGATAAATTGGAACTAAATAGATATTTGAAATAAGAAGTTAATAATTTACCAAAGTTGTGAATTTCATGATATAAGAAGTTGGGTTTGGTATCAGGATGGTGCCACGAATGTGTTAAAAATGAAGAATTTTTATTCCGTCTCGATAAACATCATTCTTTGAAATTTAGTATGAAGCATCTTTTCGACAAATGGGATATAAATTATAAATTTCAGTACTCCTGCATCTCGGGGGTTTTAGGAGCGGGGTAAAAATGACAAAATAGACCATTCTTTCAGAACTTTCTATATATACGTTTAACTGCATATCTTTAAGAAAAACTAAATGTATTGTGATGTAGAGGAGAAAAGTTTGTTTGTAAACTTCATGATTCCTGGGTCTAGACTTGGTACAGTGAAATACCTCTGTCTCGAAACCCGAGGGAATTCGATAAAACTTCGAGATATACGAAATCAATCTTGAACCTATTATTGAGTGTATAGTACGGATTTTACATTATAAACACATACCAGATAAATGAAATGGTTATGTCGTAATCCTTTGGGGCTAAGTTGGGCCCATAATATGGAATCATTTATTTTCATGGGAATAAAAATTAATAAGAAAAACACTTCTGAAAATCACAAATGCTAAATAATGGCAGGGCCTGGGTAACTCCGATAAGCGATGTTGCCCACAGTGATCTTCTTTTTCATGTATTTTCCCTCCCCTTGTGTGATGACAAAGATATGAACAGATTTTTTTCTGCACCCACATTGCTTTGTCAAAGCTTTTGCTACAGTTTTGTAAAGTATGGCAACTTTCTTCTGGATAGGAATAAGAAAAAGAAAATGATGGATGACAAAACATACTTACAGATGAACGATGAAAAATATCTCTTACTAAAATACAGGTGAACTTTGGAGAAAAAGTGTGCACTATTGTCATTTTAGCTGATCTTGATAAATTGATTAAAGGCAACATATAATGAACAGTGATCAATCTCGTAAGTCCCAAATAGAATACAAAAACAAGGGTTGGGGAACACGGACCCCTGGACACACTAGAGATGGGATCAGGTGCCAGGAGGAGTAAGCATCCCTATTGACGCGGTCACACCCGCCGTGAGCCCATAGTCTGATCAGGTAAACGGAGCAATACAAAAAGGCGAAGTTAACATTGTGTCAAACGTAATCATAATCCAAAAAAACATATACAAAATCGAGTAGTCTGTAGCCAAATCAGTGTGTGAAAAACGGCTTAACAGTGGCTATGGAACACATCAGACAGCATTTGACTCAATAGTAGGTCATACTGGTAAACTAAATTGTTATAACGACCATAGGATTTACGAAATGCTGCCTTTAACGTGACTGTTGAAATCCCTGCAACAACTTGTTTCTAAATAGCTTGGCTCGTTTAAAAAACTTCTCATACGCAAAACAAGCTCTTGCGTATCGAATAAGTTGAGAGACATAAACTCCATATGCAGGTGATGATGGAATAATGCTATATAAATATGGAAAGTTGATGATCGAGGAGCTGAAATCATAAAGTTGAGTAGTTAATTTGCCGTGAATGCCAATGTTCAATAAAATATCCAAGTACGAAGCAGACATGGCAGATTATGTAGTGTCCTTTATTTCTAGTTCGTTGGAATAAATTGAATCGACAAATAAACGAAAATCATTATTATTGATAAATAAAACGTTGTCAATATATCGAAATGTCGAATTAAAGGCCACTGCTAGAGATTTCTTCTTTTCATGTAGAAGCTTTAGAATGAAATTTGCCTCATAAGCATATAAAAATAGGTCAGCTTAATAATGGAACACAATCGTGGCCATTGGAATTCCAACAGACTGTTGGAAGACTTGATTGCCAAAAACCACAAAGATATTGTCAATGAGGAACTCCAGCATTGCTTTATATCAACTTCAGGGTACTTGTGTGTAGAATCAGAGTGGAGTTTAACAAAATAATTTTTTGAATTGCTCATAACTAGAAATATATGTATATAGATATGCAAGAATGCTCGCTGATCGTTGATATCAACATTTCATGTCAATTTTTCCTAGTGATACCGGAACACGTTGCCTTCCATGCAGTGGCATACAGTTCTACAGATGTCAATAACATTATATTCGACCACGTGCTTACAAATATTGGTGGTGGATACGACAATACCACTGGAGTGTTTACTGTACCCACAAAAGGACTGTATGTATTTTCCTGGACCATAGAGACATACGGACAATTAACAGATGGGGCTCTACTTGTAAACGGAATGCAAAAAAGACTGTCAAAGGCCCATGACGAATCCTCACATTACGACACAACTACCTCTTTTGCCGTCCTTAACCTTACAGTTAACGATAAAGTGTCAGTTAGCGTCAATAGAGGACGTGCAGAGGCGAGACATACTATGTTCTCTGGCTGGAAGATCAATAAAACAGGTACCGGTAAACCGAGTCAGTTTGTAAAGGGAAAAGACCCACCCAGAAATATGCATTCATTATCTTTGAATTGGGCAGCTGCACATTCTTCAATATAACAATTTGAATTTCATTGTCTTTTTCAGATGACACAGCATTTGATGCTTTCCTGTCACGTGATGTAAGTGGTTCTCATATCGTGTATGACAACGAGACGTTAGACACAGACAATGCCTACTCCACATCTACTGGAAACTTTGTGGCGCCTCGTTCTGGCCTATATGTTTTTATGATGTCAGCAGTTAATTTTGGAAGCTATGAATACGGTTGCACGATTAGCTTTAGTAACGGTAATTCTCAGCCGGATGTTTGGGTGGATTCGCAAAGCGGGTATTACGACAGTAGCAGCTACATGACATTTGCTTGGTTAAAAGCCAGTGAATATGCTTATGTCCACGCAAGTAAAATGAGGAAGACCTCCGTGTTTGCAGGATGGCAACTTGTGGATGATATGAGCGGTGAGGACATATCATGTTTCTCTCTTAGACCTTTAGGGGAACATTTTCGTGTAAATCTATCAGCTTTCCTTTAATCTTGAGTTAAAAGCACCAACTAATTCAAAATACATGTATTATAATAAACTGAATGTGTTGAGATTAACTTTTAGGGAATGTGAAGATGTAACATGTGATATAATGTAAATACGCGTATAACACTGAAAAATCATAGAAGATATTAAAACTTTGAGGAATAGAAACATTTTGTTACAATAAAATATTTAATGTACAGGGTGTTTCATAATATATGTTACATTTTAAACTTTAAATATCTTTGTTACTTACCATACCTTTTACATACATCATATATCATTTTAAACATCAAGTTTTACAGTTTTATTTTTGTGAAAGTTTTCGGGATATTATTGTGTCATTAAGCTTAATTGCAACATAAACGATGATGTCACAATTTGAATGCCTTTCAAAATGGATTTAACCAATCAACAGAAGGCTGACGTTAAAAACTCTATTACAAATATAATCAAATCACTAAAAATCATTCATAGTTCAATAAAGTAAAATGTGCTTAACTAAAAGCTCATCAGGAGGTTATTAACAAAATTTTAAAATACAGGGACATTATTTGATAAAAAAAAAAAAACATGACAACACGGGAAGCCCAAGGGCTTAGACAATAAATAACTTTATCAGTGAAGTGACTCCATTTATTGAAAACCAATTTCCTCTCTAACTTGCGAAGAAACTGTGGCGATCTACAGATGGTTTGGTTTCAACAGGATGGAGCTACACCTCGCACTTCATTTACTGTCTTATACTGGTTAGAGAAAACATTTTTATAGATAATATCATACAGAACACGAAGAGTATCGACGATACCTTCACCAGATCAAAACCTTTGGACTCTTTTCTCTGGGGATTCTTAAAGAACATGGTATACAGCCCAAAACCACAGACATTGGACGAACTCAAAAAGAACACCAAATTTTATATAGGCGTCTCAGTAGAAATGTTTGATAATGATGTGAAAAATATCCAAAACTGCTTTCACTTGTTGTTGGAAGAGACAGTGGTCATTTAAAAATTACAATAAAATTTGACGTTATGAGATAGGATATGAAAAAAAATTGACGTAATGAAGAAACTCGATAAATTTCAGTTGATTATCCAAATGTCCACTTAAATTTGAAAATTAGGCTCAGCATTATTCACAATGAATCTAATGGATACATATAGTTATATGATAAAATTTTTTTTATTTATCCATCACCTGTGTTTGTTCAATTACAGGTTCAAAACGTAACATATATTATGAAACACCCTGTACACGTCATACATGTATATGCACAGTATCGTAAGAAATACATGTACTACCACAAGAATATTCATTACGCATATAAATATCAAATTTGAAATATTAATGTTTTATTTGTATTCAGCTATGTAATGCATTACATATGTTATTTTATTGATTGACCATTCTTTCGATTTTATTTTAGAGGGTTATTTGGGTATAAAATTATCGGAAACATGATATCATTAAATAAGCTTGCTTTAGATCATTTCTTTCCATGTTCAATTTCAACAATACAACTTTCCAAAAAAATTAAATGGGAATAAAAACTAAATGACTGGGTACTCTACCATTGCCTGATGATTTTGATATAGCTGTTTCGTTATTCCACTCTTTAAAAATAATGAAATCTTATTGTAGTGTCCAAGTCAACATACCCAGCATTCCTTGCTTCTCTTAATAGTGATTACTCCAGAACACCTGTCGTCTTTGGTACAACTCACTCTGGATATCACCATGGTTATTCAACAAGCACTGGGAAATTCACTGCAGATCGTGATGGAGTGTACGTGTTTCTGTACAATATAGAGGCTCAAAGTGAACTTGTACGTACCACACTAACAGTCAATGGAGTGGATAAATTCGAACTGAGGTCAGATGGGCGCAGCACTGGTTATGACGACACTTCCGGTGTCGGTGTGCTCAAATTATCATCTGGTGATCAAGTTGCTGTTGCATGTAAATATGGAACAGTGGACGGTGGCCAGTCCCTTTTCTTTGGCGTACTTCTGTTTGAAATGTAACCTTTGCTCCACCACTTTTTATTTCATGACAATAAAGCAGTGAAAGCCACTTTCTCCGTTTACTGTGAAATAATTGCTAGGCGTTTCATTACTTCAAAATAGTGAGATGATAGTCTTTGCCTGTGCCTTTTCATTCTGTACATCATCTTTCATGGTTTTAGAGAAAGAAATGAAGAGGTTGTTCACCAGTAATTTTATATTAGAAGAACTGGAGGTAAATAGTAAGTTACCGTTCGTTTTTAAGTGACGCCGTGTGTTTGCTGCGAGTATACAAACAAGACCATTGGATAATTCTAAGTTGAAACGCGGATTAAATACCCAGCTAACGCGCGTTATTCAATTTGTATGCACACACCGTTGCAGTTATGAGACTACATCTTTCAATAAATCATAATTCATTGCTTAAATGGCGATCCTTGGTAGCAGCTGTCTGAAATTGTAATATTTAATGTAGGGCCTACATACTTTGTATTGTCAGTGCATTTTCTATTTCTGCAAGATATAGATGACGTCATTGTCTTTGACCTTTCATCTTTTCTTCGTGTTTGAGTTCTGTCCCCTCGTGACTATATCCATCTCTTATATATCAGTATCATAAATAAGACTGATATAGATGCAGTTTTCAGGTAGTGCTTTTTGGGTCTCAACTCCATGTAATCATGATCGTGAGGAACTACAAATATATTAAGCAGAGGAAATGTTTGATTGATAAGTACTTTAAACGCCCCTGGAAAATTCTAATTGAATAATGAAATACTAATCAGAAAGTGGAAAATTTTAACGGTATTTTTCAGGTCTAGAGTCAGACTATTTTGTCGTGATATGATTTGACGGAGTCACTGTCGTGTACCTGATGCGGAATGGT
>CAJDSM010001994.1:0-21976 GCA_903981925.1 Ostrea lurida
ATGAACATCTTGTTCAATACATGTATTTGATTCTGTTTGAAAGATACAGAGGCAAAATCGGAGGAACCTTATGTTTTCATCAGTTAGAGTTAGCAACCTTGAAGGGGCATATTTATAGTGCAGTCAATCCAAGCATTTTGGTGTATTGGGGTGGATGCATTGATTGTCTGTGTACATTCCACTGTGTGCAATCTGTCAGTATTAGGGATTGAACAAAATGTGTCCACTCCTCAGTCATTATTCAAGTGTTTGTTTAAATAATTATATTTATCATCTGGAGGGACTAAAAATTCAATTGAACGTTATTTCCAATTTATGATCAAGAAAATTTGGAGATTTTTAACAAAAACCTGTTTCTGCAAGTGCCCAATTTCAAAGTTTAAATGTTGTTTAGTTATATGTTCCACTCTGTATGTTAGAATACAAGATTGCTGGATTTAGTTATATACTGTTTGTACTCTATATGTAGAATACAAGAATTGCTGGCCGGTTAGTTATATATGTTTGTATCTCTATATGTAGAATACAAGATTGCTGGGTTCCTGAGAAAGATGTAGAGGATTTTCTGACCTGCTCCATCCCTCTCAAGCGACTACCTCAACCGAGGCGGCCAACATGCACTCTTCACATACACCAACACACAGACTCCGCAAACAGCGCAGGAAGTGACATCACCCAGCAACCAAGTTCCCAAAGTGCAATACAATTTTGTAATGTTATATATTTTTTTGTTGTTGAAAATATTGTTTCATTACAGACTTGTGATTGATGGATATGATAAGTATGGCTGCAATATAATATATATTATATTTTTTTCATTGCGATCTCAAATTGCTGTACATGCAGTAATAAAGAATCAAAGAAAAGAAGCATTGATTCAGATATCTGCTGTTTGTGAGATGAAATAGTTCCAATGAATTGTCTTTTTCTAGCTAAATCAGTTGTAATCAATATGAGATGAAAATTTTAT
Organism: Ostrea lurida; assembly: GCA_903981925.1. NCBI lineage: Eukaryota > Metazoa > Mollusca > Bivalvia > Ostreida > Ostreidae > Ostrea > Ostrea lurida. The sequence continues at coordinate 971 of CAJDSM010001994.1, forward strand.
ATAACACTTTCCAATGGTTATTTTATCAATTTCCAACCACACCATAATAATGGGTATTATAAAACATTTCTTTTTTTTTGATAGCCATGAAATTTTATGGAATTCCAAATTCATGTCCCTTGCTAATTAGTTGTGTATTTCAAAATACTAGATGAAATTAATTGTTCTATATGATAGAAAACATTCCTTCCTATTTCTTTACTGTCAAAATATTTAAACTTTGTTGTCTAACCTTTTCTGCAAATTTTCTATTCTGAGTGTTGACACGTTTTTATGATAAATTTTGGAAGAAATTAAGTGAGGTTTCTGACACGATGTACAGCTAACATACTCCTTCATCTACCTCTATTCTTTGCATAAATTATTTATTCTTGAAGAATTAGTTAGTCTCGCCTTCCATGTGTTGTGTACACCTCTTTGTTAGTGGATACATATTTCAAAGTCAGTATTTTTGGGGGTCAAGATTAACTGTAGTTAAGATTCATTGTGGGGGAAAATTTTGATTTGAATACAGATTTGGAGAGAATTTCTGTTTGGAAGCTATAATTGAAATTTTGTGGGACCTAAAAGTTGGAAAACATCAATTAATAAATTTACAATTTAGTTGCTTGAATTGATTTAATTTATTTTTGTGTCACAAGAGGGTGAAAAGCCAGTAATCAGTGCTCTGTGTCGATATATCCCACGGTGCTGGGTGTAATTTGCTCATTTTTTTTGTTCAATGTGTCGCTTTAAATAAGTTAATTATGCTGCAGATGCTAGTATACAATATTTACAGGTATTGTATATTATCTCAGGGAAATATTAAACTATTTATTTACAAAACAGGTTTGAAAATTCCAATGCATCAAAAACACATTTTAGAGATACTGCTTTCACATTCATTGAAATTTGATTGTGTAGGTGAATTTTAAGTCTGCTGTATTTGCTAATACTATTTCCTTTTAGTTGATATTTTGTCTAACAGATGGGAAGATAGTAATTTCAAGTGCAGGTTATGTTATACATATATAGAGGCCTGTCAAAAAATAGTGCATTTGTGACGGTTAATGTTGCTATTTTTCATATGCATTAAACATGCCTTAATTTCTTTGAAATAGAATTAAACTGTTAAGGTCATACGCACGTATCGTATTCTGTATATCTTTTATAAACTATCGTAATTAAAATCAAAGTACCCTTAGATATTCTTTGAGACAAAATCAGACCATATTTCCTGTGTTTTGGAAAAGATAACAGTTGATGAAGAATGTAATTTGCACAATTATTCATACTTGAATTCTGAGTTTATACCTCCCTTAGAAGAAATCAAATGCAATGCACCTGTACATATACATACTACAAAAACACTGTCAGTTGTTGTGTAATTATATTTTCATCATCATCAAATAATTCTGAAGGGATTGAATGATGTTTGCGTTGTCTGTAACACATTATCTTTGGAAGTCTTCAATTTTGGAGATAGAAAAAATTTTGTGAAATGTACATTGCGTATGCCCTTAATAGGAAAATAGAGCCGAGAAAAGTTTTTGAATTAAAGACTAAACTTTTTTTTTCCCAGTTCATTAGGAACTAGTTAATTTTTAGTTTAAAGTTATTTCTAGGAAGTCCTTTAAATATTCTTGGTAGTATACTAAGTTTTAAATAATGTACCTAGTCTTAAAAGTACTATAGTTTGGGGGTGGGTGTTGTATTTTAAAGCTTGTTTGAGCAATTTAACATTTTTGCTCTTAATACTGGCTGTTGAATTTGGGATTTCAAGCATTATATGTATTTGTATAAGAACTCATCAGTTAAAAAATATGAGAGTGCTGTCTATGGCAAGTGCATACCGGTAATATATTTATGTATGATTTTTTTCCCCCAAGGATATGCAGGACATTGATCTCATAATTTAAACACCGGTACATAATGTCAAAAACTCAACATCATAGAAAATTGCTGAGGTGTAATTTTTTGGATGTTTTTCTATTTTTCTCAAAGTTCTCCACTAATTCTGCTATATGACTTTCAAAAAATGAATTTCAGACAGAAATTATTTCGGAGAAAGTGGCAGTGCTATGAGATACCAGTGCTTTTCAGGAGTGTTAACTCTCTCAAGCCCATAACTCCATTATTGATCAGTTTCATCACAAGATTTCGACATATTTGTACCATGCACAAGGAAAATTCAATGACAGAAGAAATTCCTGCCACTGCCCTGCATATCCTTGAAGTAATATCCGTTCACTCATTNAGCACAAGGAAAATTCATTGACAGAAGAAATTCCTGCCACTGTCCTGTATATCCTTGAAGTAATATCCGTTCACTCATTGATGAGCTGTATGTTAAAGGAGAAATTGAAAATTGTGTGAGATGCATCAGCAATACATGACATATTACGGGATTGTCTCCCTTATTGCACAAACAGTTTCTCAGGATTTTCATTGGATAAATGTTTTAATATAAAATCACAGTTTGAAAGAAAAACTATGAAGTACCGAAAGATGAAAATGGAGTATATTTTCATATTAAGAACAAAGATCTCCAGGCCTGATTTTTATTATTGTGATATTGGGATCATGTTAAAATGGTCACAAAGTTGTACTACAGAAGTCGAGTGCTGAAGATGGTCATGGAATGCTTGAAGTGAAAGAGATATATATATTCTTATGTGTAATGTCCAGCATTGTACGTATGCAGATTTATTAAGAGAGAAAATAATGTACATGCATGTAGAGAAAAATGACCTGAATTTTAAACATGTCGGGTTTTAAGATGTGAATGAATGTATTGTGAACAAATGTAACATCAAAATTTTACATTTCAAAATGGATGTTTTGTACATTTTTATCAATGTTGATGGACATTGACCGGATATGGAAACATTTTTTGACAGCATTTTACAAACGGTGATATTCTATGTTATCAATCATTGTTCATATTCCATCATTCAACAGAGTAGATTCGATCATGTGCAACATACCGGAACAAAACATATCAGTATTCCAATGCGAGAGAACTATGTGCATGGTGCAGATTAGATAGCTAAAATGTAAATGATCGAGAGACTATTACGTAGCATTCTTGAGGTTATATTGGTGAAGGCGAGAATGTTGACCTTCGGTGTATATAGAATATTTAACCCAGCTCTAAGCTTGAAGTCAAGGTAAACTGTTCTCAGCTGTTGTTGCATGCACATTTTGTACATGTGTTTGTTTGTATATAAATGACCTTGACCTGCTTGCTAGTGACCCTAGGTGTCTAGCTTTGTCTGTTAATTGTTTTTAAGATATTTATGTTCTGTTTTTTGTATATAGATATTGAGCTGTTACTCACATACACTTTTCAAACTGTATGTATTATGTTTGTGTAAGGAAAGGTTAAAGCTTTGCTGGAAATAAAATGCACAATATAACATACAAAAATGATAATTAGCTTTTGAACTTTGACGTAGAATTTTTATTGCAGTCAACCTCCCACCCCCACTTCTGCTCAATATGTAGTACATGCAAAAACAAAATGGCTAATTATACTGTAATTTATGAAGCATTTCATGCAATTTGTGCTTGTATATCTCATCCTGTAAATATTTACCACTTGAATATTTATTTTTTTATTTCTCCAGAATGATGTCAGGCAACAGATAATTCAAAACAGTTTGTTTGTGCAAACAAATTTAAACTGTGACTAGTCATTGGTTTGTTTTCGTTTTTGATTTGCTACATTTTCATGAATAAAGAAAGGGTTAAGGATATGTTGGAAAAAAGGTCATGTTTCACCTAAATTATTATACTGCAATTTTATCGTGGAATTTCACGTCTGATGATAACAACATGTGTTTCATTGATAATCCTTGCACATAGTTGTTATTTTCATGATGCCAATATTTTTTTTACACACACAGGTTATTTACATGTAGGTAGTTCGGTCTTCGGTGTTGACTGTAACATGGTGCGTGAATCGTTTATATTTACGGTGTTGGACGTACTGTACCACTGTGTGAATTAATGATCTATATTTACAGTGTGTTGGGACGTTCTGAAATGTCGGAGATCAGAGACGCATGTCAGACAATCAAAAAATTTTCCATCAAGTTTTAATTATCTGTCATTCTTTGAGTGATATTGTCTAGATATGAATTTTAGCAAGTTTTGTATGGATGGATTTTAAGCTGAAATAGTTCTTCTTATCATAACGGTCTGAAACTCTTGTGTACCATTTCTTTCATTGATTTTCTTCTCTCTGACCAAAAATCAACATTCGTTAAGGAAACACTGCATTCCATCCCAAATCACAGGAAGAGTGTCCATGTTTATAAATCTTTGATCAGATTTGATATCTTATAGAACCTGGGATAGCGCGTCACAGTACCCATTAAGTGATCTCACATGAAGTCAAACGAATGTTGTAATTTAGAGATGTTAGAGAAAGCATGAAATGTAGTGCGCAATGTTTAATTTTTTAATTATTTTTTTATGTATGTAAGTTTTGAATCAATATTTAATGAAATTGAAGTCTGTTTACAACATACAGTGAAGCACCAGTAAAAGCTACACAATTATGAGTAAAACAGTACGTGTATGTGACGATGTTTTTCTATCGGTTGGTTGCATATTAATATTTTTGGGGGAATACAAAGACAGTGCAATGTTTTGATTGGTTAAATTGTAGAAGTTGCATAGATTTGATTTGGTTGATTGATATAGATGGTTTACTCATGTTGTGCCTAATTTGTATTTTATATTGTGAACAATGGTAGACTGAGAATGTGAATTATTCATAACTGTGAATATTGTTTAAAGTCTAGCATGTGAAATTTCTCAGTCTTGCAATAGCCTGCAAGGGCGCAGCCATATTTAGAAGTATACATCCTTTTTTCATGCAGAAGATTTCAGTGCAGGTTTGAGGGTTATTTCCATTAAGCTGGAGAGGGCATCATATCGGATTAACTAGAAGTATTAAATAAATTCAGTTGTAAATAACCGCTCAGCTAAAAAAGAAAAATTGTTTACTGGTCAGTGTATGGCTGGCACTATATTGGAGACTGACACACAATGTATATGGCCAATGAAGACATGACATGTAAACATTCTTCAATGGCATAAAACATTTGGGGTGATTTGTTCTAGTGTTCAAGTGATGCTTTGAAAGTTTATGATAAGATCCATTGTTTGCGTTTGTTTTCAAAGACTAAATGTGCATTAACAGTCTTCGAATTAAGGTTGATTTAAGAAAGCCGAGGATGTATTGCGTTTTGATATTTATAAGTGATTAAGTCATGCCTAGTATTGTACAGTAGATAGGATTTGTACAAATAAAAGTGACAAAGAAACGGGTGTTTTGTTTTCCTTTAAATATGTGACTTTACGATGTTTGAGAGGTCTTCTAAGATGAAAAATTAAAGCTATATGATAGTACATTTTGAAGCCTAAAAATCACACCTGACAGCCTTTGGTCTGATTTAAGGTGACTCTACTACTTGGGAAAAGTAGAATCATTTAATTTTATTTCACGTGATTCACCTAGCGCCGATTCTCAATTGGTTAAACACCTATTTTAAGAAATTGAGGTGATTTTTCGATACGTACTGAACAGCAGTAAAGTCTAATGAACATTATTTTGTTGTTGTAATCTAAAAATTAAATGATAGAAATAATATTATATTTTTTTGCGGGTGATATGCAGATTATCACCGAAAGATTTTAGGCGGTACAACTTTGTTTTTACCCGTCTAAAATTCGGTGATTACCTGCATCACCAAAAACTATAGGAGATTCCATTTCTTATTTTCAATAAACAGCAACGAAATGATTTGATTATGAAAGATGATATGTGGCAAGTATCAGGTTAAAAGGGGTGGGAAACATGGAATTTAGGAATGCAAAAACATGATTTCAAATAGTTATGAATCAAAAATGCCGTTGTGGATTCGAAACTCGAGACCTTGCGGTATACCTTGCCCTGACGCTTTGCTTAACTGTAGGGTCTATGAAATGATTAGTCTACAAATTGATCGAAACAAAACAGACCCGGGTTTATTTTCACAAGCCATTTAAATCGACGTGATCATTAACGGAGGATGAGCCGTGGTGTAAGTTGAACTTTGTGAGTATGGTTTTTGGCAATGTCAATATTGGGTTATTTGTTTCCCATCCTCCAGAACCTAGTCCAGTGATTATCACCTCTCCAGTCTATATAGTATGCTACGATAGAGACCCGAATCTCTCTCAACAACAACAATTGTGATGTCGGCGGGTGCTGTGTGTGTTCATGTGTAGTGTGATGTGTGGGGGTCGGTTGAAAATGGAGACCTCCCTACGATAGAACAGCAGTATGAACAGCATAGAAATGGTGATGTTCATAGGCTGATATAATACGCCATGAGCACCATCAACACGAGAATATCGCATAACAAATCAGCGGCAAACAGTGTACAAATACGCACAATACAAACAATAAATCATATGGCTATAACATACATGCAGGTGTGGTGATGAAGTAGGAAGGAGGTTTTGGGTGTGTTCTGGGAGGTATTTCAACATTGGAGCTGACTGCTTTTCTAACAGAATGGTGGACCGCTAATTAAATCGCACAGACTAGAACCGACCGGCACCGTTATAGATAAGAACCTATAAAGGGGGTCATGGCTCAAGGAGGACAAATACCCAATCTGGCTCGATCTTGGCCATAGTCAGGACGTGGGAGTAAGGTGCCTAGGAGCTGATCAATGACTCGCACCAGGTCAGTGCAACATCAAAGTAACTTATTCATTATGCTGAACATTGCTTTTTGTACAAATCGGTAACACATAACATAGCGACACTCTTTAGAAGGCAGATCTGTCAAGAAACACATACATACAAGATGTGCTGTTTAAATACTTCCTATACATCCCCCTTTATTCGTTTTCGAAAATGATTGGTAGAGAGATGTCCTCTCTCATAAGTAAGTCATCAACCTTGAAATGAAATTTTTTTAAGTGTTAATGGTGTCACAAAATTTCGACTGATGCGGGACCGGCTTTGAGACACTAACGATGTAGTGAGGGGTTGTTTTTTTTTTTATCATGTTACCACCCCATTTTTTACATAGTTTATTGGGGTTGTTTAAGTTCTCATGGTCTATTGGTTGTGTTACGGCTTCTACTGGTCTTTTGTTTGTTTAATGTTTCATGGTCCATTGGGGTTGTTTAAATTTTATTGTCTATCGGATATTTAAGTAATCATGGTCTATTGGTTGGTTTAAGTTTTTATGGTATAATTGATTGGTTGTTTAAGTCTCAATGGCCTATTTGTTGTTTAAGTTTTATGGTCTATTGGAATTTTTCAAGTTCTGGTCTGTCAGATGTTTAAGTTTCATGGTCTTGTGGTTGTGGTTGTTTAGTCTCCATAGGGCCTATTTGGTATGTTTAAGTTTTAATGGTCTATTGGTTATTATGCTTTGTTTACGTTCATTCGTGACATATGGTTTGCTTCAATAGGTTAAAGCCAGTATCAGGGTCACTTGGGTAGGATTTTAACTTAATCTATAGAGGTTTATAAGTAATTCCCTCATTGAGATTCATCCAATACAATAATCGGGCTTGATATGGAGTCCAATGTAAATTTTTCAACAACAATAGTATTAGCTACAAGATTCTAATATTGCGCTCGTTAGTATAAAAATCCCTGCTGAAGATAATGGGATCAAGCTGTAATTGTACCGGGTCTGAATGATGTTTTCACCCTCCTATGTTCATATCAATAATTAGAATAGGACAGTGTTGATCACCATTATGAAAATGACAATTTTCCAATGCACAAGTTTGAAACGTAAAGCATATTAACGTGCATACGGTATCACCCGTTTCATGTTTAATCTTAAGAGGAATTATATATAGTATACATATCACCAATGGGTTCCAATTTGACGCACTTATGACACTCACAACTCAATCAGACTTCGTAATAGATACGTATTCTCGATAATTGTCTCATTTGAACTCAATCTGACAGTACAAATTTGGCATACTTGGTTGTTCGAGAAAGATTTTCCTCAGTGAGTGAGAGACCATGATTGTATACACTATAAATCCATATGCCTGGGTCATTTTGGACTGGTTTACACTATGATACGTTCTTATAGCGTATGTCATTATTAAAGTTAGATACTCATCATTGAAGTACATTGAACCTAATTGAAACTTCAGTAGTCTCAGAGTAATGAACAATCACTTTAGCTGAGACATCTACATGAGATTCATCGATCGTATAACAGATACCCAACAAACATTTTTATAACTACAACTACAAGTATAGTAGCACTGGTAAGGTTTTCATGGCCTACATTAATGGTTCTAAGTTCCAAACTTGAGTATCGCTATGATAGTCGATACTGACTTGGTTGTGTAAGTTCGTTTATCCTACTGGTTGTTTTTTAATATTTTCATCTGATGAGACCGCGACTTTCACATTTAATGACAAGTGTTCGGTAATGAACCAATTCTCTAACTACTGCAACACTCAGATCTGTAGCGGCCAGGATGCTCAACTCTTGGGTCTCCCTTATATGAATCTAAAGATGCAGATTCAAGTGAAAATTCACAGGTATTAGTTTATATCGCGATGCATCTCACCTCCCACCGAACCTAGCGACTCTTAAATGTGTATTTTCTTATTAACTTAAACCATGTGTACAGGTGATGTCTCATGTACTGCCCCTACTATACGTATAAATCAATTCAAAGATTTTACCATTACTTTATCTGCAGATTTATCTGTAAACAACATGTTGTGGCCAATTCAAGTCAACGCATCGGAACACCAGAAACATATGACAAGAACAAGAAGAGAAGAGAAAAATAAAGTCTTCAATAATAGATGCCACTGCTCATCAGATGAATCCCTTTCAAATATATACTGCAGAATCGACAGAGAATCCATCAATGAATATTAACCAGATTATGATCATGTAAGTCAGTTTGATTCCATTCGTCTACTTTTCCAACTACGAAATTCGATAGAGGAAAACAGAGGGTCCGTGATGGAATTCTAGTTGTAATCCCAAGTTCATTAGCCTCCCAAGCCTGATACCATGCTCTGCTTCCTAGTATGAAGGAAACATTACCTATTTTCCCCCGAGACAAATGGGACGGGGTTTATCGTGGGCTGGGTGTACCACTTGCCGTATTTTTGAGTTATGGGCCAGTGGGAGGCTGGGGCTCCGATAACTAGATAAGTTGGTAAATAGCTCAACACATTTGATTGGATGCAGCAGTTGACAAATGAGACCTCATAGGGCAGATCAGCGATATTGCACTTCAACGTTAATGAGGACTGTTAAAGTGCTTTAATTCTCTGTATTCACATGAAACGATTTTCTAAAAGTGACCAGATACAATTGGATTGGACTTATCCGCACTTCTCGGACAATCTTCGAAATTAATCATGGGGAATAATTCGTAACTCCAAATAAGAAAATAACAGAACGGGGTTTTCCCCATTAAACAATTAAGTACCTGGCAAGCATCAGTCGTAAACAACGAAATATAAATTCAAATGTATTCCTTTTAAAGGGTGGCATGAGATCTTTTTGAGCTCAAAGATTATTTTCCACTAGTCTTTTAAGTTTGGCAGAGTCCATTGTGGTATATTCTCTAATGAGTCAGCAAAAATTTGAAATGTAAATGTTCAAGTGAGATAAGAGCACTCACAATTCTTTGTTATGTAAATAAGGCCTCGTGTCATATTTTGGTTTACCACATGGTAAAGTAATGCCTAGTAACGTTTCATTTAACAAGATTTTCAAAGTTACAAGTTCATTCTGAACACAATGAAACAGTGTCTAAGTGTTTTTCACATCCAATTGTATTTTTAAACATGACATTTTCTATGAAGGCATTTTTTAAAGCAAAGAGCAATTACTATGTAAAAAAAAAAAAAAAGCAAGGGCACATACCGAAGAACTTGTGAATGCTGGTATCTTACTTGTAACTCAACAACTGAAACAATTCATTTTTTGCTGACGGCATTAGAAGTACTTAGTTAAGACAATCGTAAACATGAAAAAATAAATTTTGATTTTTTTTTAGCGTACCCTTGTCGTCAGGCACGGATTTTACGGATCGCCCATCTTCACCGCTACTACTTGTCTACGCAAAGAATATAGTTTGTGCGAGTGCTGTGGTGGAGTGCATGTAAATCTTTTCTGATAACATGATGATGAAAATATTTGATATTAAGACACATAATCATATTGATTGTAAAAACAAGCACAATCAAATTGGGATATCAGCCTAGTATCAATACGGCGTATGAAACAATATTCGTAGTGAAGGAGATGGTTGGGAGAATGGAATACTACAAGAATGTTCCCCGCAGTTCTACTTCGTATTGGTCCAGGACCATTCCAATGTTAGGTCACCTAAATGCAATCTGGTAGCTTAATTGAAGGCCACTGACTGCTTAAAATAGTTGTCTTACCTACATGTAGACCTAATGAGGAAAACTGTCAAAAGTTTCATTTAACACATTGAGCTAGATTTGGTGTTTTACAAACTGTCCGTGAGTGCAGGTATGTAAGGTAAAATCCTGCCCAGGCTACGCTTAATTGGCTCGGGGGGTGGACATATCATACCAGTAAAATATTGCAGTCTGGATAGAGAACATTGTTCATAGTGATGAAATCACTCAAAAAATTGTCAGATGGTGGATGTGAAATGAGAATAATTGTACAAAATGGAAAAAAAAAATATTTTGTTAAACATATCGGAAATAATGTCCTCTCTCTCTCTCTTTTTTTTTTTAAGAGGAGATCTATCATGTTTTAGAATTATTCTAAAGTGGGCTAAGTGTAAAAATGATGTTTTTCAAAAAAATTCACCTCACTTAAACCAAAGAATTTAAGTGAGAGATTTTCTGAATCAACCCTTTGTCTGTCATGTGTCTGTTTAGTTCACATGTTTCACTTCTTTCTCCAAGAACCACTTGGCAACATTTCAACCAAACTTAGTACAAATTATTCTTAGGTGACTTGGAATTCAGATATTGTTCAAATGAAGGGACCAGAGCTGCAATTAAAGGGGAAAATAAGCACCGGATTTTAATTATGCAAAAATAGAGTGGTTTCATTTAAAAAATATTTTTCAAGAAGACCACTGGCCAGAAAAGCTGAAATTTAATATGAAAAGCTTTCATGATATAGTGGTGAGATTTAAGTTTGTTTACAATCCTTGACCTATCTACGGGGGTAGGTTGGGCCACGATTAGGGACATAAATTTTTACATGCTAATATATATGAACAATCTTTAAAAATGTTCTTCCCAAGACCATTTGAGACGACCAGAGTAGATAGTTTACCTGATTTGGATACAGTGTTCCTGACATGAAGTAGGATTTTGCAATTTTGTTCAGATCATGCTTTCTGGGGTAGGCTGTGGACCACAATGGAGGATCACAATTATTTGTAGTATGCTGGAGTCATAAGGGAAAACTTGTCCAGAACAAACTGGGGCCAAAAATCAACCAAACTTAGCAAAAGTTGAGTGTTCGTATCTGGGTTTTTTATTTATTTTAGCTTCGTTAGAGATTGGTCTACTAAGTCTTGAAAACTTTCAGTATCACCCACCTCTCAACCATTACATATTTTCTTGATAATTGTTGGACGAAGTTTTATTGAAAATATGTGGACTGAGATGGCTTTAGGTTCGATACCCCCCTCCGTCCCCATCGCCGTCGTCTTTTCTTTTTTTTAATTGTTGAGGGTCCGATATTTTTGGAATATATTGAGATCCCACCCTCAGAGCCATATGTTCATTTTGGACTTGGTTTTTTGGTTTGTGTGTGAGACATAGTTTAGAGCCCTCTTGGGGTCATGAATGTTTCTCCCTTGTGTGTGTAAAAAGTCTGTGTATGCTCAAATTTATTGTACTAGAATCTTGATTGTTGAGATTCCGGTCACCCTCCAACCAGTATATTATTTTTTCTTCTCGTTATGTGTGTGAGACAAGTTTATTGATCACATGTGGGGGGCTCTGTTGGTGGTCATGACTGACTCTCCTGCCTTTTGTGGCCTTCGACATATTTATTTTCTTGTGCGTATTGTATCAAGACAATTTTAAGAGAACACGTATAAAAGAGACTCCAGGGGCTATACATGACCCATAACCGATCATACTGTGGTTGTTCAGTCTCTATTTTATTATTCGATAATTGTTCCATTTAATGCCGTACTTAGAAGATGAAGGGGTAAGCTCTTAGTCCCATACATCTTGAAATAGTGGCACAGTGAAAAATCCCAAACTTCTGCTCTGTCTCATGAAGCAAAGTGTCAGGTGAGCGATGTGACCCATGAGTCTCTTTGTTACTCATCCAGCGCAGTCGACTCTCAGAGCCTTTGAAGTCCTTTCTGAGCTGTTTTTAACATCAGACACGTACCGCATGTCCTTTAATATATTTCATCGAACAATCTTTGCACTAACACATTGCTCTTTAAAATTATGATTTGCTTTATTGTGGTAAGAGAGTAGATACGACTTTAAAATATATAGCAACCAAAAAACTGTGAACTTGAAGATTTCAAAAAGAGAATGGGAAACTTGGGTCAATTTTTTAAACATACGGCACTGACTGCTTAAATATATACTATATACATACATTAAAGTATGCAGACTGATTATGCCTTTGATTATCTTAATTCCCGACAATTTACATGTTATTTTATTATATACTTTCAACCAATACTACTTTGTATGTCCACCTCTCTCTCTCTCTCTCTCTCTCTCTCTCTCTCTCTCTCTCTCTCTCTCTCTCTCTCTCTCTTGTGTAATTTGTATGTATTATCTTTATTGATGGATTTAATAAAGTCGTTAAACTGAAAAAGAGAGAGAGGGAGAGAGAGTAGAATACACGGCAAACATTCCATTATGTTTGCAAATTAGGCTATGGAAACCCATAAGTGTCCCCTTTTGAGCTATATTATGATAAAATAAATACATATGTAGACTAAAACAAGTCTGTGAAAGTTGGAAGGACTACATGTATATGTTTAGCAAAACTATTTTAGCTATAATACAGATGTCTTTAACTATACATTCCGACTAAAATATTGTGATTGCAGGGTTTACTGATAGGATAATATGTGTTTTTATAGTCTGATGATTGTGTAACAATAGGGTCAAAATGAAATGAGAGAGAATATTTACAACGTGAACTAGTGAACGATGAAGGTCATGTTATCCATAAAAATAGAAAGTGTTACAGCTTTCCATTTATAAACTATTATGGTTTTGATGAAATAAATCTCTCTCTCTCTCTCTCTCTCTCTCTCTCTCTCTCTCTCTCTCTACAAAGATTGTTTTTTGTCTGCTGGCACGAAGGGGCTTTCGTATTAAGCAGCGAAGCGCGAGTTGCATCCTCCATTACGTATGGAGTATCTGTTAGATAAGGTTTATCAGTTATTAACTTCAGGCTTCACCCACGCCGTTCTAATTGATTACACAGGTGGGATTTTTTGCTACAGTGACGACGCCTAGTTTCCCGTCATTGAAAGATATGACATAATATTTCCGCATTGAATAAAAAGTTTTCAGAGATAAACTTTAAGTATTTAACCATCGCAAATCATGAAAACAAAGGTCCTCTTTTGTTTTGACATTTTATGATTTTAGAAGATAGAATAAAATTTATCAATTCGGTGTCAGTAGTACTTAAAGTTTTGCTGTTTCCTTCGATAGACTTTTTTCAACTTCGCATAAAATTACAAAAAAAAAGGAAGAAATGTATATGTTGTTACTTATTACAAACTATGAAAACATCAATGATTGGATTAAACATTAAAGATATTTAGCAGTATAAATATTATAATATATTATGCATTTCTTGTTTTGTTTTCAATACACACGACCCGTGGGGATCCGGGTTAGAATAGGTCCTCAGCATCCCCTTGCGTGTCGTAAGAGGCAACTGAATGGGGCGGTCATTCGGATGAGACCGGAAAAACCGAGGTCCCGTGTCACAGCAGGTGTGGCACGATAAAGATCCCTCCCTGCTCAAAGGCCCTGAGTGCCGAGTATAGGCCTAAATTTTGCAGCCCTTCACCGGCAATGGTGACGTCTCCATGAGTGAAATATTTTCGGTGGGACGTAAAACAATAAATAATCAATCAATCAATACACACAATTTTTTTAAAAAGAAATAAAGATTTCATTTAACACTGGAACCCGGATATACACAATGTACACGTGTATTCAGGTGACCTTCGTTCGGTGTCGTTCGTACACTTCATAAGTTTTAGCGTTTTTTCTAAAACGGCTGAACCCCCCGTGTGGGTCCGGGTTAGAATAGGCCTCCAGCATCCCCTTGCGTGTCGTAAGAGGCGACTGAATGGGGCGGTCATTCGGACGAGACCGGAAAAACCGAGGTCCCGTGTCACAGCAGGTGTGGCACGAAAAAGATCCCTCCCTGCTTAAAGGCCCTGAGTGCCGAGCATAGGTCAAAATTTTGCAGCCCTTCACCGGCAATGGTGACGTCTCCATATGAGTGAAATATTCTCGAGTGGGACGTAAAACAGTAAATAATCAATCAATCAATAAAACGGCTGAACCAATTTCAATGACTTTAGGTATATTACATTTATGGGTGCTGGATCCCTGCCTCCCCGGTGCCCGAGAGTTATAACTAAAACCATACAAATTCATGTCATTTTCAAAGATCTTCTACTTTACACATGGACATCAAGCAGTCCAACAAGTGGAATGATTACAAAGCAATGAACCCTTTACCAGAACCCTTGGGTTCAAGCACACGGGTTATTGAAAGTACGTTTAACTTATATCATAGGAAGATTACCCTATATGGCACATGATCCTGCCTTCGCTTTTGTCTATACGGTTTTTTTTGGGTGAAAGGGGGTATGATTACGTTTGATACAATGTTAACTTCGCCAAATTGTATTCTGGACATCAAGGAAACAAAGTAATCTAATGAACTAGGAGATATTTACCAAAACTATGCACTTGATGATTCTTGGGTGCTAGGTTCAGACCCTACTGTAGGGCTAAGTTGGTCAAGTGTTGAAAAGGCTTAATATATTAGAAATCTAGACATCGAACGGCAAGACCGTACGCGTGGTTTGATTATAACACGCAATGAGACTTGTACCAAAACGTGTGTAATTCATGATAATTATCTGGGTAGTCCCAATGTGGACTAGTCAGTTATATATTAAAAATGCATTCAGACTATTCTTAGACCTTTCTGCTAGCGGAAGCGGGGGTTTATAATAGTGATCCTGTTGTCCGTTTCATTGTCCCCGCCTCACATCCGCCACTCCTCTAAACCATTCTCAACAGTATTCTAAGAAACGTTTGGGAATTCTTTGTTACGTGATGCCAATATGCACCTCCTAATTTAAACTTTGATCTGAATGATTTTGGAGGTTCCCATAGCAAAATATGGATTTTGAGTAAATATTGTATGGGGTTCCCTACTCCCATACGCTACTCCTCTTAAACCACTCAACTCAATGAAACTTTCAGGGATTCTTCGTTACAAATGATGCCATTGTACACCTATTTTAAATTCTGAATAACGTGGACTCTACACAGCTTTAATGATCTCATTAGATTTGTCAAATTAATATTTCTTCATTTTATAATTAGTAATATGAAAATTGTTGTGTATGCTTTCCAACATCCTACAGTCCCTGAAACGTTCTACTTTACCACACGCACGGTGACCGCACGCCAGAACGCACGGTGACCGTACGGTGACCGCAATTTGGTGACCGCTGACCGCACGGCTAACCGCGACCGGGGACCGCCAATAATGTGAACGGTGACCGACCGCTGACCGCACGGTGACCGACCGCTGACCGCAATATGAATTAACATTCGGAATGTTCGGAATTTTTTCCACTTGGGTTAGATATATTCTATCATTAGCTAAAAAAATAAATTAAATAAATATATGTATCCAATACATAAAAAATATATAGGTAAGAAAAAAGCATATACATTGCAATCCAATGGATATAAATGATAAACAAACCACATGATACTATATGTGTATGAAAATATGCAGTCTATAAGCATACTGTACATGTATTTCTGTAAAGGTATGCTAAATGTATATACAACCGTACAAGTATTTTCTCATTGGAATTATTTTTTTTTCTAAATGCACAGTATGTGCAAAAAAGAAAAAAAAAAACTATATATTTTTTTTAGCACTGTAACAACATCCCAGGATTACGGGCGTTACATGCATGGCTTTCAAAATTTTAGGGCACGAGGAAATACATATAACCTGCAATAACAAACACCCCTAAAAATCTATGCATTAAAGAAACACGGACGGTGTACCCCTTGTCAGCCACAGAATTTTTTATTTTAGCAATTGTAACGACATCCAGGATTACGAGTGTACATGTATGGCTTCAGGATTTACGAGCACAAGGAATACATATATACCTGTAATTAACAAACACCCTAAAGATGCATTAAACAAACACGGGCAGGCATTCTGTAAAATTAATGTAATGTAGCTACGCATTTCTCTTGTGGAGTTCCGAATGTCAATGCAAAGAAAAAAAAACCTGACATGCTGACCGCACGGTGACCGACCGTGACCGTCAAACGGTTAACCGCATGACCGAAACGGTGAGCCGCACAGCTGACCGCAAAAACTGTGACCGGTGACCGCCACGGTGACCGCACGGAAAAATGGTAAAGTAGAACGTTTCAGGGACTGTAGATGGTAGCGTCAAACCTACAGTGTAAGACGTTAACGAAGGTAACGATAGCTTCTTCGCCAAACACTCAGCATTTCTGATATGTCCATTCTAATAGGGCGGGTGTGACCGGTCAGCAGCGGATGCTTACACCTCCATGGCACCTGATCATGCCTTCGTGTTTGTCGGAGGTTCGTGTTGCCCTAAGCTCAACTCTGTATATGTTTTTTTTTTGGGGGGGGGGGGATTATAAGTACGTTTAACACGATGTTAACTTCGCCAATTCATACCTTAAAAATCGGAAGTCCCTTGTCGCGGTATGCGTTGGAATGCTGAATAACTCTCACTCGTACGGCCATAAGCGCTAAACATAAGTCTATATTTGTGGTACTTCAACTACGTCGATATGTGTGTAAAATTCTCGATGGTACGTAAAACAAACAACTGAACTCTGAAATCATGACCCCTGGATACGCTAGGGTAGGGATGAGTTGTTCGTTTATTGAAAATTCATTATATTCTAGATAAGCATTCTCTTTACATTTATATACCATATTGGGCTCTGTACCAACACCAGGGAATCAGTCACCGATTTAGCTACCGACATGGAACTAGATTGGTCATACATGTATATGAGTTACGTATTGAAAATTCAACGGAATCTTTCTTACTGCTAAACATCCAGCAAACAAATTGTTTGTATGATTATAACAGGTAGTTTATAATTTGTGATACTTGGGTTCAGGTCGAATTTGGGGTTTTGTTGATGATATGATCAAATTGCAACATATTTTAGAAAATTTACTTTTCTTCACATCAAACATTTAAATTATTTGCCAATGGCCCTAAAGAAAATCTCGTTTTCAAATTATGTGATAAAACGTACCCTACTTTTAAAGAATTCTTAATTATCAATTAGTCTATGATAGTTGTACAAATATAGATTATTTAGTATACAAAGAAAAAGAAAAGCTAAAGAGCACATGTTAAACACAATTATTTTTAAAGATCCAAAAATGTGCATACGTGGGCAATTTAAACCCTCTTGTTCAATAAACTTCCCTTTCATGTTTATAAATTTCTGTTATATTCTTGATGTTTTGTGCGTCCCAAAAATTGGAAAGTAAAGACAAAACGCATTAAATATTTTCCTTCAATTTTGTTTACAAGGCCGGCTACATCATTCATTGTATAAAGATTATTACTGTGTGTGCATTTTGCGGTTTCTCTTTAATTATATTCCTATTATAATTATACTTTTATATTTACCAATCATGAGATAATTTATAGACGCAACTAAAAATTCCATGTGTAAATTCGCTCATAATTTGGTAGAGGAATGCCTTTGATGAGGGTGTACGATACTATTTTCAGAGCACGTTATGCGGCGTCTGTAAGGCGATTTCTGAGATCACAACAAACAGCAAGTCTCTATCAGAATTACTCCGCATCGAACGGCTTACCGCGAGTCTCTATCAGAATTACTCCGCATCGACCGCCTTACCGTGGGTATGGAAGACTAATAATCGCGTATGGTTCGCATGCACTCTTCATCATTTTGCTAATTGTGTAATTATAATCAAAGATAGGTAATGGACATATTTTTACACGAAGAGTGTCCCTTTCAAGATTTGGACCCAGAAAGATTTAAGTTTCTGATTATATACTTTAACAGATGTCTGAAGTGGAATTCCGTTTGGGTTTATACGTACATGTATTATAATTTACCAGGTGGCAGTAAATAACGAATAGCCTCTCCCCCTAATCACCCAGAAATGTTCAGTTTATGTCCTCCTTGTCTCAAAGATGCTTCATACGAAATTTGAATACTTATCAAAAAGTTAAATATGGTCGGATTTCCATATTGTTAATGCAAGGGCACGACGGGCACTTGACTAATTGCAATAGGCCACCTGCGTTCCTCAGTTGACATTTTCAGTTAACGACTATAGCGCATTCATGACAAAATAACAATCATTACAATTCATAGAGATATCAAAAGCAAAAACTTAGGAAATCTTAAATTCACATGCAAAGACAGTACGAATTACATGTATTTCAAGCTGCAAATGAAGCTGATCGATTGCCATTCGGAACGATATTGAGAGGAACGCCCTTTGTGTTATTTATATTTATTCTTAATCCACTAATGCAGCTGTCTGTATCATCTTGTTTTGAAAACAGCATCACTGGTATACTTACTGGGGAAAAAATACCTCATTTTAAGCGAAGGTCAAGATCTTTTGCATTGACATTGGTACTTATGTACTACGCACTTTGAAAATTATGTTACGACACAATTTACGTAAATAGCTTAAGTAAAGCTCTGTAGTAGGGAAACAAGGGGCCTCTAATTGAAATACTCAATATTTATTGCTTAAACAAATTTGTGGTAGATGATACCTCACACTACACGGGATATTAGAAAGACAATTAGCAAACTCACAAGAGCAGAAAAGCCGCTCATTTCAGAGCAGGTGTGCATGTACACTAACAGCACTGAGGAAACACGCTGTAAACTTTGAGTATACACTACCTTAAAGTTTCTTAATCCAAGAACGAATGCCGAGGAGAGCAAGAAAAAAAAATCGAAAGACCTACTTATTTGAAACTGTATTATGTTTGCATCATTTACATTATCAATTTACTGTTTGAAACGTCTTTTAACTCTTGTTTATCATATCTATTATAAATGTATTATAAACGGAAGCTATTAGCAATTACTGCGAGCTGTCAGACAGGTATTGATTGCTAGAACGGCGAGCTTTTAGTCCGGTATTAATTACTATGGCTAGTACGACAAGTTACGTTCGAACTTTCAGTCTGGGACGTCACGTGATTATGAATGTTGATTACCTTTATTTAGTAATCCGATCGAATTAACGAATTAAATTGCATAATTTGCTTAAAACGTATAAAATATATCTTTATAATTATTGTAAAACATGGTTTATTTTTTATTCCTAGGGCAATATCCAATTAATACGGCAGACATAGCTTTAATTGTTCAATGCAGTCTACGTATACTAAATACATCTGTTGTTCAAGAAACTGAAGATAAAGATTTTTATTTTTCTCTTCTAAAAAAAACGCAGAACACCCGAGAAGTAGGAATTTAAACATTAAAATGGAAGATTTTCCACCTGATGCAACCATAGGTAAATTATCAATAAGTTATTGAGATCTTCTACTAATATTCGAGAACAAAAATGCCATCGTTTTATGACGAGTTAACAATGCATTCCAAACAATATTTGAGAATTAGTAGTTTACACATTAGCTTTAGTTTTATGCAGCAAATCTACTTCACTTTGACTAAAGAACATAAAATATGAAATGGGCATAGTCATAAAACGTAAGGCGGACCTACAAGGACGCAGTTTATGCACTTTTAAAACAAGATATGCATCAACAGAATTTGAAATATTCCACTCAAATACCACACTAGCAAACTCTTCCTCTATGACGTGTGCTTTACACTCAGACAAGAGATCTGGAAATGTAATCTTCTCAATGCCTAGATCAATAAGGCGCTACCAGTTACAATTAAAACTCATAAGCACACGAGCACTTCTGTTTGGAATAAACAGTCACATTAACCTTGCAAGAAGATGAGAGAAAAGATGGAGAGACTGATTGGCCAGTTATAGACGCACCACACCTGTATAAATACATTATTGCCAATCATGCAAAACAAGGATGTAAAGATTTGTGAGGGCAAAAAATCGTAGTAATACATCTGTCTGACAGGTTGGTTGCACATTCACCCATGCATGTCCAGCCCAATAAACAGCCTTGTCTTTGTGTAACAATTAATACCTCATGACCTGGCTAAGCATCTAAAATTTTCTTTTATATCTTTCACAGTAGAACATACTTATGTTGTGCATTTCGAAATTCTGTGTTCGTTATAATTGATATAATTTGCTAATACAAGATTTTGACTTTAGTTTACTCCGTTTGTAGGTTTACGACTGATGTGACCTGTCAACAGTGTACGCATACTCCTCCTAGACACCTGTCCTTTATCTCTGGTATGCCTAGTGTCCATGTTTGCCGTACTCCTATTTTTTTTTTATCCATTACAGGGTATTTGAAATTGATACATCTGTCCATTATATTTTTGTTCATTCTAGCTTTTTAAAATAAAAGGTGCATAAGTGAATTCCTTAGTTTAAATGAACAAACAAGTGGATTTATCTTAAGTTAATGCATTAATTGGATGGCTATCAATTATCTACGAATATAGCCTAAGGTCATCTGTATACTGTGAAGACATTGAGGTGTTTGAACATCAACTACTAGTAAATATTTA